>CM038679.1:533324-767911 GCA_021605205.1 Aegilops longissima
AGTGTTGATGACCGACACGTAAGCGCCGCACCTCGGGGTTAAATCAATCGTGGAAATCACTCCGAGACCCCAAAACAGTGAGTTATAGTCCACGAAGCGGGCGAGAATCGGCCAAAACCGCTGAGTGTTGATGACCGACACGTAAGCGCACCTCGGGGTTAAATCAATCGTGGAAATCACTCCGAGACCCCAAAGCAGTGAGTTATAGTCCACGAAGCGGGCGAGAATCGGCCAAAACCGCGAGTGTTGATGACCGACAACGCACCTCGCAATCAATCGTGGAAATCACTCGAGACCCCAAAACAGTGAGTTATAGTCCAAAGCGGGCGAGAATCGGCCAAAACCGCTGAGTGTTGATGACCAACCGTAAGCGCACCTCGGGGTTAAATCAATCGTGGAAATCACTCCGAGACCCCAAAACAGTGAGTTATAGTCCACGAAGCGGGCGAATCGGCCAAAACCGCGAGTGTTGATGACCGACAACGTAAGCGCACCTCGGGGTTAAATCAATCGTGGAAATCACTCGAGACCCCAAAACAGTGAGTTATAGTCCACGAAGCGGGCGAGAATCGGCCAAAACCGCTAGTGTTGATGACCGACACGTAAGCACCACCTCGGGTTAAGTCAATCGTGGAAATCACTCCGAGACCCCAAAACAGTGAGTTATAGTCCACGAAACGGGCCAGAATCGGCCAAAACCACGAGTGTTGATGACCGACACGTAAGCGCGCACCACCTCGGGGTTAATCAATCGTGGAAATCACTCCGAGACCCCAAAACAGTGAGTTATAGTCCACGAAGCGGGCGAGAATCGGCCAAAACCGCTGAGTGTTGATGACCGACACGTAAGCGCACCTCGGGGTTAAATCAATCGTGGAAATCACTCCGAGACCCCAAAACAGTGAGTTATAGTCCACGAAGCGGGCGAATCGAAAACGGCCAAAACCGCTGAGTGTTGATGACCGACGGCGCGAGTGTTGATGACCGCGCACCTCGGGGTTAAAATCGTGGAAATCACTCAAGAGACCCCAAAACAGTGAGTTATAGTCCACGAAGCGGG
Source organism: Aegilops longissima (assembly GCA_021605205.1). NCBI lineage: Eukaryota > Viridiplantae > Streptophyta > Magnoliopsida > Poales > Poaceae > Aegilops > Aegilops longissima. Next base: position 534,385 of record CM038679.1, read on the forward strand.
CGAGAATCGGCCAAAACCGCTAGTGTTGATGACCGACACGTAAGCGCACCTCGGGGTTAAATCAATCGTGGAAATCACTCAAGACCCCAAAACAGTGAGTTATAGTCCACGAAGCGGGCGAATCGGCCAAAACCGCTAGTGTTGATGACCGACACGTAAGCGCACCTCGGGGTTAAATCAATCGTGGAAATCACTCAGAGACCCCAAAGCGGTGAGTTATAGTCCACGAAGCGGGCGAGAATCGGCCAAAACCGCGAGTGTAGTCCGATGAATCGGCCAAAACCGCTAGTGTTGATGACCGACCGTAACGCACCTCGGGGTTAAATCAATCGTGGAAATCACTCCGAGACCCCAAAACGGTGAGTTATAGTCCACGAAGCGGGCGAGAATCGGCCAAAACCGCGAGTGTTGATGACCGACGTGGAAATCGTAACCCCAAAACAGTGAGTTCGGGGTCCACGTCAATCGTGGAAATCACTCAAAACCCCAAAACAGTGAGTTATAGTCCACGAAGCGGGCGAGAATCGGCCAAAAAATCACTCGAGACCCCAAAACAGTGATTATAGTCCACGAAGCGGGCGAAATCGGCCAAAACCGCTAGTGTTGATGACCGACACGTAACACACCTCGGGGTTAATCAATCGTGGAATCACTCGAGACCCCAAAACAGTGAGTTATAGTCCACGAAGCGGGCCAGAATCGGCCAAAACCGCTAGTGTTGATGACCGACACGTAAACGCACCTCGGGGTTAGTCAATCGTGGAAATCACTCCGAGACCCCAAAACAGTGAGTTATAGTCCACGAAACGGGCCAGAATCGGCCAAAACCGCGAGTGTTGATGGCCACCGACACGTTCGTCAATCACACTCGGGTGAGTTATAGTCAATCGGGCGAGAATCGGCCAAAACCGCTGAGTGTTGATGACCGACACGTAAGCACCTCACTCCGAGACCCCAAAACAGTGAGTTATAGTCCACGAAGCGGGCGAATCGGCCAAAACCGCTGAGTGTTGATGACCGACAACGCGCACCTCGGGGTTAAATCAATCGTGAAATCACTCGAGACCCCAAAACAGTGAGTTATAGTCCACGAAATCACTCCGAGGCCCCAAAGCAGTGAGTCGGCCAAAACCGAAAACCGTGAGTGTTGATGACCAACGTAAGCGCACACCTCGGGGTTAATCAATCGTGGAAATCACTCGAGACCCCAAAACAGTGAGTTATAGTCCACGAAGCGGGCGAAATCGGCCAAAACCGCTGAGTGTTGATGACCGACCGTGTAACGCACCTCGGGGTTAATCAATCGTGGAAATCACTCGAGACCCCAAAACAGTGAGTTATAGTCCACGAAGCGGGCGAAATCGGCCAAAACCGCTGAGTGTTGATGACCGACACGTAAACGCACCTCGGGGTTCATCAATCGTGGAAATCACTCCGAGACCCCAAAACAGTGAGTTATAGTCCACGAAACGGGCCAGAATCGGCCAAAACCGCGAGTGTTGATGACCGACACGTAAACGCACCTCGGGGTTCATCAATCGTGGAAATCACTCCGAGACCCCAAAACAGTGAGTTATAGTCCACGAAGCGGGCGAATCGGCCAAAACCGCTGAGTGTTGATGACCGACGTAAAACCGCTAGTGTTGATGACGCGCCCTCGGGGTTAAATCAATCGTGGAAATCACTCGAGACCCCAAAGCAGTGAGTTATAGTCCACGAAGCGGGCGAGAATCGGCCAAAACCGCTAGTGTGTTGATGACCGACAAATCAATCGTAAATCACTCGAGACCCCAAAACAGTGAGTTATAGTCCACGAAGCGGGCGAGAATCGGGGTTATGATGACCACGTCAATTAAATCAATCGTGGAAATCACTCCGAGACCCCAAAACAGTGAGTTATAGTCCACGAAACGGGCCAGAATCGGCCAAAACCGCGAGTGTTGATGACCGACACGTAAGCGCACCTCGGGGTTAAATCAATCGTGGAAATCACTCGAGACCCCAAAACAGTGAGTTATAGTCCACGAAACGGGCAAGAATCGGCCAAAACCGCTAGTGTTGATGACCGACACGTAAACGCACCTCGGGGTTAGTCAATCGTGGAAATCACTCCGAGACCCCAAAACAGTGAGTTATAGTCCACGAAACGGGCCAGAATCGGCCAAAACCGCGAGTGTTGATGACCGACCGTAAGCGCACCTCGGGGTTCGTCAATCATGGAAATCACTCCGAGACCCCAAAACAGTGAGTTATAGTCCACGAAACGGGCCAGAATCGGCCAAAACCGCGAGTGTTGATGACCGACACGTAAACGCACCTCGGGGTTCATCAATCGTGGAAATCACTCCGAGACCCCAAAACAGTGAGTTATAGTCCACGAAACGGGCCAGAATCGGCCAAAACCCCAAAACGGTGAGTTATAGTCCACGTGTTGATGACCGACACGCACGCGCACCTCGGGGGGTTAAATTAATCAATCATGGAAATCACTCAAGACCCCAAAACAGTGAGTTATAGTCCACGAAGCGGGCGAATCGGCCAAAACCAAAACCGAGTGTTGATGACCACTCGAGACCCCAAAACAGTGAGTTATAGTCCACGAAGCGGGCGAGAATCGGCCAAAACCGCTGTGTTGATGACCGACCGTAACCCTCGGGGTTAAGTCAATCGTGGAAATCACTCAAAGACCCCAAAGCAGTGAGTTATCCACGAGTCCGGCCAAAACGAATGACCGCGGGCGCACCTCGGGGTTAAATCGGCACTCCGAAAAAACGCGAGTGTCCACGAAGCGGGCCGAATCGGCCAAAACGCGAGTTGATGACCTCGGGGCACCTCGGGGTTAAATCAATCGTGGAAATCACTCCGAGACCCCAAAACAGTGAGTTATAGTCCACGAAGCGGGCGAGAATCGGCCAAAACCGCGAGTGTTGATGACCGACCGTAAGCGCACACCTCGGGGTTAATCACTCAATCAATGTGAAATCACTCCGAGACCCCAAAACAGTGAGTTATAGTCCACGAAGCGGGCGAGAATCGGCCAAAACCGCTTGTTGATGACCGATGTTGACCGACAACGCGCACGGGGGTTCAATCGTGGAAATCACTCGAGACCCGTTATCACGTCAGAGGCCACCGCACCTCGGTTCACTCGAGACCCCAAAGCGGAGTTATAGTCCAAGCGGGCGAAATCGGCCAAAACCGCGAGTGTTGATGACCGACAAATGTAAGCGCACCTCGGGGTTAAGTCAATCGTGAAATCACTCGAGACCCCAAAACAGTGAGTTATAGTCCACGAAGCGGGCGAGAATCGGCCAAAACCGCTGAGTGTTGATGACCGACACGTAAGCGCACCTCGGGGTTAAATCAATCGTGGAAATCACTCAAGACCCCAAAACAGTGAGTTATAGTCCACGAAGCGGGCGAGAATCGGCCAAAACCGCTGAGTGTTGATGACCGACACGTAAGCGCACCTCGGGGTTAAATCAATCGTGGAAATCACTCCGAGACCCCAAAACAGTGAGTTATAGTCCACGAAACGGGCCAGAATCGGCCAAAACCGCGAGTGTTGATGACCGACAACGTAAGCACCTCGGGGTTAAATCAATCGTGGAAATCACTCAAGACCCCAAAACAGTGAGTTATAGTCCACGAAGCGGGCGAGAATCGGCCAAAACCGCGCCAAAACCGTGTTGATGACCGACACGTAAGCGCACCGGGGTTAATCAATCGTCACTCCGAGACCCCAAAACAGTGAGTTATAGTCCACGAAGCGGGCGAGAATCGGCCAAAACCGCTAGTGTTGATGACCGACACGTAAGCGCACCTCGGGGTTAAATCATCGTGGAAATCACTCCGAGACCCCAAAACAGTGAGTTATAGTCCACGAAACGGGCCAGAATCGGCCAAAACCGCGAGTGTTGATGACCGACACGTAAACGCACCTCGGGGTTAAATCAATCGTGGAAATCACTCAAGACCCCAAAACAGTGAGTTATAGTCCACGAAGCGGGCGAGAATCGGCCAAAACCGCTAGTGTTGATGACCGACCGTAAGCGCACCTCGGGGTTAAATCAATCGTGGAAATCACTCGAGACCCCAAAACAGTGAGTTATAGTCCACGAAGCGGGCGAGAATCGGCCAAAACCGCCCCAAAACAGTGTTGATGAAAACCGACCGTAAGCGCGCACCTCGGGGTTAAATCAATCGTGGAAATCACTCCGAGACCCCAAAAGTTATAGTCCACGAAGCGGGCGAATCGGCCAAAACCGCGAGTGTTGATGACCCACAAGTAACCACGGGGTTAAATCAATCGTGGAAATCACTCGAGACCCCAAAACGTGAGTTATAGTCCACGAAGCGGGCGAGAATCGGCCAAAACCGCGAGTGTTGATGACCGACACGTAAAGCAGCACCTCGGGGTTAAATCAATCGTGGAAATCACTCAAGACCCCAAAACAGTGAGTTATAGTCCACGAAGCGGGCGAGAATCGGCCAAAACCGCGAGTGTTGATGACCGAAAAGCGCACCTCGGGGTAAATCAATCGTGGAAATCACTCGAGACCCCAAAACAGTGAGTTATAGTCCACGAAGCGGGCCAGAATCGGCCAAAACCGCGAGTGTTGATGACCGACACGTAAATCGCGCACCTCGGGGTTAAGTCAATCGTGGAAATCACTCAAGAGACCCCAAAACAGTGAGTTATAGTCCAAAACGAAGCGGGCGAAATCGGCCAAAACCTGAGTGATTGATGACCGTAAACGCGCACCTCGGGTTTCGTCAATCGTGGAAATCACTCCGAGACCCCAAAAGCGAGAGTTATAGTCCACGAAGCGGGCGAGAATCGGCCAAAACCGCGAGTGTTGATGACCGACCGCGTCACACCGGGGTTAAGTCAATCGTGGAAATCACTCCGAGACCCCAAAGCAGTGAGTTATAGTCCACGAAGCGGGCGAATCGGCCAAAACGCGAGTGTTGATGACCGACACACGTAAGCGCACCTCGGGGTTAAATCAATCGTGGAAATCACTCCGAGACCCCAAAACAGTGAGTTATAGTCCACGAAACGGGCGAGAATCGGCCAAAACCGCGAGTGTTGATGACCGACACGTAAGCGCACCTCGGGGTTAAATCAATCGTGGAAATCACTCGAGAGACCCAAAACAGTGAGTTATAGTCCACGAAGCGGGCGAGAATCGGCCAAAACCGCTAGTGTTGATGACCGACACGTAAGCGCACCTCGGGGTTAAATCAATCGTGGAAATCACTCCGAGACCCCAAAACAGTGAGTTATAGTCCACGAAGCGGGCGAGAATCGGCCAAAACCGCGAGTGTTGATGACCGACCGTAAGCGCACCTCGGGGTTAAATCAATCGTGGAAATCACTCCGAGACCCCAAAACAGTGAGTTATAGTCCACGAAGCGGCCAAAACCGCAAAAGCGTGTTGATGATCGACAAAACGCGAGACCCCAAAGCAGTGAGTTATAGTCCAAAGCGGGCGAAATCGGCCAAAACCGCTGACTTGATGACCGACGTAAGCGCACCTCGGGGTTCGTCAATCGTGGAAATCACTCAAGACCCCAAACGGTGAGTTATAGTCCACGAAGCGGGCGAAATCGGCCAAAACCGCGAGTGTTGATGACCACCCGTAAACCTCGGGGTTAAATCAATCGTGGAAATCACTCCGAGACCCCAAAACGGTGAGTTATAGTCCACGAAGCGGGCGAGAATCGGCCAAAACCGCTAGTGTTGATGACCGACCGTAAAGCGCACCTCGGGGTTAAATCAATCGTGGAAATCACTCGAGACCCCAAAACAGTGAGTTATAGTCCACGAAGCGGGCGAATCGGCCAAAACCGCTGAGTGTTGATGACCGACACGTAAGCGCACCTCGGGGTTAAATCAATCGTGGAAATCACTCCGAGACCCCAAAGCAGTGAGTTATAGTCCACGAAGCGGGCGAGAATCGGCCAAAACCGCGAGTGTTGATGACCGACACGTAAACGCACCTCGGGGTTCATCAATCGTGGAAATCACTCCGAGACCCCAAAACAGTGAGTTATAGTCCACGAAGCGGGCGAGAATCGGCCAAAACCGCTGAGTGTTGATGAAATCCTCAAGACCCCAAAACGTAATAGTCCACAAGCGGGCTCGGGGTTAAAATCACTCCGAGACCCCAAAACAGTGAGTTATAGTCCACGAAGCGGGCGAGAATCAGTGTTGATGACCGACACGCGTCGTCGGGGTTAAATCAATCGTGGAAATCACTCGAGACCCAAAAAAACAGTGAGTTATAGTCCACGAAGCGGGCGAAATCGGCCAAAACAGTGTTGAGTTATAGTCCACGAAGCCACGAAGCGGCGAGAATCGGCCAAAACCGCGAGTGTTGATGACCGACACGTAAACGCACCTCGGGGTTCATCAATCGTGGAAATCACTCCGAGACCCCAAAACAGTGAGTTATAGTCCACGAAACGGGCCAGAATCGGCCAAAACCGCGAGTGTTGATGACCGACAAAAACGTAAGTCGCACCTCGGGGTTAAATCAATCGTGGAAATCACTCGAGAGACCCCAAAACAGTGAGTTATAGTCCACGAAGCGGGCGAATCGGCCAAAACCGCGAGTGTTGATGACCGACACGTAACGCACCTCGGGGTTAAATCAATCGTGAAATCACTCCGAGACCCCAAAACAGTGAGTTATAGTCCAAGCGGGCGAAATCGGCCAAAACCGCGAAATGACCGGCGTAAGCGCACCTCGGGGTTAAATCAATGTGAAATCACTCGGGGTTAAATCAATCGAAATCACTCCGAGACCCCAAAACAGTGAGTTATAGTCCACGAAGCGGGCGAGAATCGGCCAAAACGCGAGTGTTGATGACCGACCGTAAGCGCACCTCGGGGTTAAATCAATCGTGGAAATCACTCGAGACCCCAAAACAGTGAGTTATAGTCCACGAAACGGGCCAGAATCGGCCAAAACCGCGAGTGTTGATGACCGACACGTAGCACCTCGGGGTTAATCAATCATGGAAATCACTCGAGACCCCAAAGCAGTGAGTTATAGTCCACGAAGCGGGCGAGAATCGGCCAAAACCGCGAGTGTTGATGACCGACAAAAACGCACCTCGGGGTTACCTCGGGTTCAAATCGTGGAAATCACTCGAGACCCCAAAACAGTGAGTTATAGTCCACGAAACGGGCCAAAATCGGCCAAAACCGCTAGTGTTGATGAAATCCTCCGAGACCCCAAAACAGTGAGTTATAGTCCACAAGCGGGCGAGAATCGGCCAAAACCGCGGGTGTTGATGACCGACACGTCAATCGGGGTTAAATCAAAATCACTCCGAGACCCCAAAACAGTGAGTTATAGTCCACGAAGCGGGCGAATCGGCCAAAACCGCTAGTGTTGATGACCGACACGTAAGCGCACACCTCGGGGTTAAATCAATCGTGGAAATCACTCGAGACCCCAAAACAGTGAGTTATAGTCCACGAAGCGGGCGAGAATCGGCCAAAACCGCTAGTGTTGATGACCGACATAAGCACCTCGGGGTTAATGTCAATCGGGTTAAAATCAAAATCACTCCGACCCCAAAACAGTGAGTTATAGTCCACAAGCGGGCGAGAATCGGCCAAAACCGCTGTGTTGATGACCGACGTAAGCGCACCTCGGGGTTCATCAATCGTGGAAATCACTCCGAGACCCCAAAACAGTGAGTTATAGTCCACGAAACGGGCCATAATCGGCCAAAACCGCTGTGTTGATGACCGACACGTAAACGCACCTCGGGGTTCATCAATCGTGGAAATCAATCCGAGACCCCAAAGCAGTGAGTTATAGTCCACGAAGCGGCCAGAATCAAAACGCTCCGACCGTAAAACCCTCGGGGTTAATCAATCGTGCACTCAAGAGACCCCAAAGCAGTGAGTTATAGTCCACGAAGCGGGCGAGAATCGGCCAAAACCTCGGGGTAAATTGATGACCGAGACGTAAAAAGCACCACCGGGCGAGAATCGGGGTTGTTGATGACAATCGTAAATCAATCGTGGAAATCACTCCGAGACCCCAAAACAGTGAGTTATAGTCCACGAAGCGGGCGAGAATCGGCCAAAACGTAAGCGAGTTGATGACCGACCGAGACCCCAAAACAGTGAGTTATAGCCACCTCGGGGTCGGCCAAAACGCTCAATGAACCACTCGGGGTTAAATCAATCGTGAAATCACTCCGAGACCCCAAAACAGGTGAGTTATAGTCCACGAAGCGGGCGAGAATCGGCCAAAACCGCTGTGTTGATGACCGACCGTAAACGCACCTCGGGGTTGTCAATCAATCGTGAAATCACTCCGAGACCCCAAAACAGTGAGTTATAGTCCACGAAGCGGGCGAGAATCGGCCAAAACCGCTGAGTGTTGATGACCGACACGTAAGCGCACCTCGGGGTTAAATCAATCGTGGAAATCACTCCGAGACCCCAAAACAGTGAGTTATAGTCCACGAAGCGGGCGAGAATCGGCCAAAACCGCGAGTGTTGATGACCGACACGTAAGCGCACCTCGGGGTTAAATCAATCGTGGAAATCACTCGAGACCCCAAAACAGTGAGTTATAGTCCACGAAGCGGGCGAGAATCGGCCAAAACCGCGAGTGTTGATGACCGACACGTAAGTTATAGCACCTCGGGGTTATGATCAATCGTGGAAATCACTCCGAGACCCCAAAACAGTGAGTTATAGTCCACGAAACGGGCCAGAATCGGCCAAAACCGCTAGTGTTGATGACCGACACGTAAGCACACCTCGGGGTTAAATCAATCAATCGTGGAAATCACTCGAGACCCCAAAACAGTGAGTCCACGAAGCGGGCGAGAGTCCACGAAGCGGGCGAGAATCGGCCAAAACCGCAAAACAGTGTTGATGACCGACGGCCAAAACGTAACGCACCTCGGGGGGTTAAATCAATCGTGGAAATCACTCCGAGACCCCAAAACAGTGAGTTATAGTCCACGAAGCGGGCGAGAATCGGCCAAAACCGCGAGTGTTGATGACCGACACGTAAGCGCACTCTCCCCAAAACAGGGTTATAGTCCGTCGAATCGTTAAAAATCACTCCGAGACCCCAAAGCAGTGAGTTATAGTCCACGAAGCGGGCGAGAATCGGCCAAAACCGCTGAGTGTTGATGACCGACACGTAACTCGCGCACCTCGGGGTTAAATCAATTAAATCAATCGTGGAAATCACTCCGAGACCCCAAAACAGTGAGTTATAGTCCACGAAGCGGGCGAGAATCGGCCAAAACCGCTAGTGTTGATGACCGACACGTAAGCGCACCTCGGGGTTAACAATCGTGGAAATCACTCAGACCCCAAAGCAGTGAGTTATAGTCCACGAAGCGGGCGAGAATCGGCCAAAACCGCTGAGTGTTGATGACCGACAAAACGTAAGCGCACCTCGGGGTTAAATCAATCGTGGAAATCACTCGAGACCCCAAAACAGTGAGTTATAGTCCACGAAGCGGGCGAGAATCGGCCAAAACCGAGTGTTGATGACCGACCAAAACCGCTACCGACACGTAGCGCACCTCGGGGTTAAATCAATCGTGGAAATCACTCCGAGACCCCAAAGCAGTGAGTTATAGTCCACGAAGCGGGCGAGAATCGGCCAAAACCGCTAGTGTTGATGACCGACACGTAAGCGCACCTCGGGGTTAAATCAATCGTGGAATCACTCAAGACCCCAAAACAGTGAGTTATAGTCCACGAAGCGGGCGAGAATCGGCCAAAACCGCGAGTGTTGATGATGACGACACGTAAGCGCACCTCGGGGTTAAATCAATCGTGGAAATCACTCCGAGACCCCAAAACAGTGAGTTATAGTCCACGAAGCGGGCGAGAATCGGCCAAAACCGCTGAGTGTTGATGACCGACACGTAAGCGCACCTCGGGTTAAATCAATCAAAATCACTCGAACCCCAAAACAGTGAGTTATAGTCACTCGAAAAAAACAGTCAATCCACTCGAGACCCCAAAACGGTGAGTTATAGTCCACGAAGCGGGCGAGAATCGGCCAAAACCGCCACGTAACGCACCTCGGGGTTAAATCAATCGTGGAAATCACTCCGAGACCCCAAAACAGTGAGTTATAGTCCACGAAGCGGGCGAATCGGCCAAAACCGCGAGTGTTGATGACCGACAAATAAGCGCACCTCGGGGTTAGTCAATCAATCGAAATCACTCCGAGACCCCAAAACAGTGAGTTATAGTCCACGAAGCGGGCGAGATCGGCCAAAACCGAGTGTTGTTGATGACCGACGTAAGCACCTCGGGGTTAAATCAATCGTGGAAATCACTCGAGACCCCAAAGCAGTGAGTTATAGTCCACGAAGCGGGCGAGAATCGGCCAAAACGCGCGAGTGTTGATGACCGAACGTAAAAGCGCACCTCGGGGTTAAATCAATCAATGGAAATCACTCGAGACCCCAAAACAGTGAGTTATAGTCCACGAAGCGGGCGAGAATCGGCCAAAACCGCTAGTGTTGATGACCGACACGTAACCGCACCTCGGGGTTAAATCAATCGTGGAAATCACTCCGAGACCCCAAAACAGTGAGTTATAGTCCACGAAACGGGCCAGAATCGGCCAAAACCGCTAGTGTTGATGACCGACACGTAAACGCACCTCGGGGTTAAATCAATCGTGGAAATCACTCCGAGACCCCAAAACAGTGAGTTATAGTCCACGAAGCGGGCGAGAATCGGCCAAAACCGCTGAGTGTTGATGACCGACCGTAATAAGCGCACCTCGGGGTTAAATCAATCGTCAATCGTGGAATCACTCCGAGACCCCAAAACAGTGAGTTATAGTCCACGAAACGGGCCAGAATCGGCCAAAACCGCGAGTGTTGATGACCGACACGTAAGTTATAGCACCTCGGGGTTAGTGTTGATCAATCAATCGTGAAATCACTCCGAGACCCCAAAACAGTGAGTTATAGTCCACGAAACGGGCCAGAATCGGCCAAAACCGCTAGTGTTGATGACCGACAAATCGTAAGCGCACCTCGGGGTTAAATCAATCGTGGAAATCACTCCGAGACCCCAAAACAGTGAGTTATAGTCCACGAAACGGGCCAGAATCGGCCAAAACCGCTAGTGTTGATGACCGACCGTAAATAACACGCGGGTTAAATCAATCGTGGAATCACTCGGGGTTAAAATCGTGACCCCAAAACAGTGAGTTATAGTCCACGAAGCGGGCGAGAATCGGCCAAAACGCGCTGAGTGTTGATGACCGACACGTAAGCGCACCTCGGGGTTAAATCAATCGTGGAAATCACTCGAGACCCCAAAACAGTGAGTTATAGTCCACGAAGCGGGCGAATCGGCCAAAACCGCGAGTGTTGATGACCGACACGTAACGCACCTCGGGGTTAAATCAATCGTGGAAATCACTCCGAGACCCCAAAACAGTGAGTTATAGTCCACGAAGCGGGCGAGAATCGGCCAAAACCGCGAGTGTTGATGACCGACACGTAAGCGCACACCTCGGGGTTAAATCAATCGTGGAAATCACTCGAGACCCCAAAACAGTGAGTTATAGTCCACGAAGCGGGCGAGAATCGGCCAAAACCGCTAGTGTTGAGTTATAGTCCGAAAACCGCGGGCGAATCGGCCAAAAAATCACTCGAGTGTGAGTTATAGTCCACGAAGCGGGCCAGAATCGGCCAAAACCGCTGTGTTGATGACCGACACGTAAGCGCACCTCGGGGTTAAATCAATCGTGGAAATCACTCCGAGACCCCAAAACAGTGAGTTATAGTCCACGAAGCGGGCGAGAATCGGCCAAAATGACCGACACGTAAGCGTGTTAATCAATCGTGGAAATCACTCCGAGACCCCAAAACAGTGAGTTATAGTCCACGAAGCGGGCGAGAATCGGCCAAAACCGCGAGTGTTGATGACCGACAAATAAGCGCACCTCGGGGTTAAATCAATCGTGGAAATCACTCCGAGACCCCAAAACAGTGAGTTATAGTCCACGAAGCGGGCGAATCGGCCAAAACCGCGAGTGTTGATGACCGACACGCACCTCGGGGTTAAATCAATCGTGGAAATCACTCACCCCCAAAACAGTGAGTTATAGTCCACGAAGCGGGCGAAATCGGCCAAAACCGCTGTTGTTGATGACCGACACGTAAGCGCACCTCGGGGTTAAATCAATCGTGGAAATCACTCAGACCCCAAAACAGTGAGTTATAGTCCACGAAGCGGGCGAGAATCGGCCAAAACCGCTGAGTGTTGATGACCGACAATCGTGGAAATCACTCCGAGACCCCAAAACACCTCGGGGTTTGATGACCGACACGTCAATCGGGGTTAAATCAATCGTGGAATCACTCCGAGACCCCAAAACAGTGAGTTATAGTCCGGAAGCGGGCGAGAATCGGCCAAAACCGCTAGTGTTGATGACCGACACGTAAGCACACTCGGGGTTAAGTCAATCGTGGAAAAATCACTCGAGACCCCAAAACGGTGAGTTATAGTCCACGAAGCGGGCGAGAATCGGCCAAAACCGCGAGTGTTGATGACCGACAATAAGCGCACCTCGGGGTTAAGTCAATCGTGGAAATCACTCGAGACCCCAAAACAGTGAGTTATAGTCCACGAAGCGGGCGAATCGAATCGGAGTTATAGTCAAAACGAATCGGCCAAAACCGCAGTGTTGATGACCGACACGTAAGCGCACCTCGGGGGTTAAATCAATCGTGGAAATCACTCGAGACCCCAAAACAGTGAGTTATAGTCCACGAAACGGGCCAGAATCGGCCAAAACCGCGAGTGTTGATGACCGACACGTAAGCGCACCTCGGGGTTAAATCAATCGTGGAAATCACTCAAGACCCCAAAACAGTGAGTTATAGTCCACGAAGCGGGCGAGAATCGGCCAAAACCGCGAGTGTTGATGACCGACCGTAAGCGCACCTCGGGGTTAAATCAATCGTGGAAATCACTCAGAGACCCCAAAACAGTGAGTTATAGTCCACGAAGCGGGCAAGAATCGGCCAAAACCGCGAGTGTTGATGACCGACACGTAAGCGCACCTCGGGGTTAAAATCGTGGAAATCACTCAAGACCCCAAAACAGTGAGTTATAGTCCACGAAGCGGGCGAGAATCGGCCAAAACCGTAAGTGTTGAATCGTGGAAATCACTCCGAGACCCCAAAACAGTGAGTTATAGTCCACGCACGGGCGAGAATCGGCCAAAACCAAAACAGTGAGTGTTGATTAAACGTAAAATCAATCGTGGAAATCACTCCGAGACCCCAAAACAGTGAGTTATAGTCCACGAAGCGGGCGAGAATCGGCCAAAACCGCTGAGTGTTGATGACCGACAATCGGCGTAAGCGCACCTCGGGGTTAAATCAATCGTGGAAATCACTCAAGACCCCAAAAGCAGTGAGTTATAGTCCACGAAGCGGGCGAGAATCGGCCAAAACCGCTAGTGTTGATGACCGACCGTAAGCGCACCTCGGGGTTAAATCAATCGTGGAAATCACTCCGAGACCCCAAAACAGTGAGTTATAGTCCACGAAGCGGGCGAATCGGCCAAAACCGCTGTTGATGACCGACCGTAAACGCACCTCGGGGTTAAATCAATCGTGGAAATCACTCCGAGACCCCAAAACAGTGAGTTATAGTCCACGAAGCGGGCGAGAATCGGCCAAAACCGCGAGTGTTGATGACCTCCGAGACCCCAAAACGTGAGTTATAGCACACCGGCCAAAACCGCGGTGTTGATGACCGACACAATCGGGGTTAAAATCGTGGAAATCACTCGAGACCCCAAAACAGTGAGTTATAGTCCAAGCGGGCGAATCGGCCAAAACCGGAGTGTTGATGGGGTTAAATCAATCGTGGAAATCACTCAAGACGTGAGTTATAGTCCACGCGGGCGACGGCCAAAACGGTGTTGATGACCGACACGTAAATCGGGGTTAAATCAATCGTGGAAATCACTCGAGACCCCAAAGCAGTGAGTTATAGTCCACGAAGCGGGCGAGAATCGGCCAAAACCGCTGTGTTGATGACCGACACGTAAGCGCACCTCGGGGTTAAATCAATCGTGGAAATCACTCCGAGACCCCAAAACAGTGAGTTATAGTCCACGAAGCGGGCGAGAATCGGCCAAAACCGCTAGTGTTGATGTTGATGACCGACACGTAAACGCACCTCGGGGTTCATCAATCGTGGAAATCACTCCGAGACCCCAAAACAGTGAGTTATAGTCCACGAAACGGGCCAGAATCGGCCAAAACCGCGAGTGTTGATGACCGACACGTAAACGCACCTCGGGGTTCATCAATCATGGAAATCACTCCGAGACCCCAAAACAGTGAGTTATAGTCCACGAAACGGGCCAGAATCGGCCAAAACCGCGAGTGTTGATGACCGACACGTCGTCGGGGTTAAAATCAATGGAAATCACTCGACCCCAAAACAGTGAGTTATAGTCCACGAAGCGGGCGAATCGGCCAAAACCGCTAGTGTTGATGACCGACACGTAAGCACCTCGGGGTTAAATCAATCGTGGAAATCACTCGAGACCCCAAAACAGTGAGTTATAGTCCACAATCGTGGAAATCACTCGCGGTCCAAAGCGCGAATCGGCCAAAACCGCTGAGTGTTGATGACCGACCGTAAGCGCACCTCGGGGTTAAATCAATCGTGGAAATCACTCGAGACCCCAAAACAGTGAGTTATAGTCCACGAAGCGGGCGAATCGGCCAAAACCGCTAGTGTTGATGACCGACACGTAAGCGCACCTCGGGGTTAAATCAATCGTGGAAATCACTCGAGACCCCAAAACAGTGAGTTATAGTCCACGAAGCGGGCGAATCGGCCAAAACCGCGAGTGTTGATGACCGACCGTAAGCACCTCGGGGTTAAATCAATCGTGGAAATCACTCGAGACCCCAAAACAGTGAGTTATAGTCCACGAAGCGGGCGAATCGGCCAAAACCGCAAAAGTGTTGATGACCGACAAAAAGCGCACCTCGGGGTTAAATCAATCGTGGAAATCACTCGAGACCCCAAAACAGTGAGTTATAGTCCCCAAAACGAAGCCACGAAGGGCGAGAATCGGCCAAAACCACGAGTGTTGATGACCGACACGTAAAAGCACCACCTAGGGGTTGTCAATCGTGGAAATCACTCCGAGACCCCAAAACAGTGAGTTATAGTCCACGAAACGGGCCAGAATCGGCCAAAACCGCGAGTGTTGATGACCGACACGTAAGCGCACCTCGGGGGGCTAAATCAATCGTGGAAATCACTCCGAGACCCCAAAACAGTGAGTTATAGTCCACGAAACGGGCCAGAATCGGCCAAAACCGCGAGTGTTGATGACCGACACGTAAACGCACCTCGGGGTTCATCAATCGTGGAAATCACTCCGAGACCCCAAAACAGTGAGTTATAGTCCACGAAACGGGCCAGAATCGGCCAAAACCGCGAGTGTTGATGACCGACACGTAAGCGCGCCTCGGGGTTAAATCAATCGTGGAAATCACTCCGAGACCCCAAAGCAGTGAGTTATAGTCCACGAAGCGGGCGAGAATCGGCCAAAACCGCTGAGTGTTGATGACCGACCGTAAGCGCACCTCGGGGTTAAATCAATCGTGGAAATCACTCCGAGACCCCAAAACAGTGAGTTATAGTCCACGAAGCGGGCGAGAATCGGCCAAAACCGCTGAGTGTTGATGACCGACACGTAAGCGCACCTCGGGGTTAAAGTCAATCGTGGAAATCACTCGAGACCCCAAAACAGTGAGTTATAGTCCACGAAGCGGGCGAGAATCGGCCAAAACCGCACTCGAGACCCCAAAACAGTGATGTCCACCGGGCGAATCGGCCAAAACCGCGTGTTGATGACCGACGCACACTCGGGGTTAAATCAATCAATCGGAAATCACTCCGAGACCCCAAAACAGTGAGTTATAGTCCACGAAGCGGGCGAGAATCGGCCAAAACCGAGTGTTGATGACCGACCGTAACGCACCTCGGGGTTAAATCAATCGTGGAAATCACTCGAGACCCCAAAACAGTGAGTTATAGTCCACGAAGCGGGCGAGAATCGGCCAAAACCGCTAGTGTTGATGACCGACACGTAAGCACCTCGGGGTTAAATCAATCATGGAATCACTCCGAGACCCCAAAACAGTGAGTTATAGTCCACGAAACGGGCCAGAATCGGCCAAAACCGCGAGTGTTGATGACCGACACGTAAGCGCACCTCGGGGGGGTTAATCAATCGTGGAAATCACTCCGAGACCCCAAAACAGTGAGTTATAGTCCACGAAGCGGGCGAATCGGCCAAAACCGCGAGTGTTGATGACCGACACGTAAGCACCTCGGGGTTAAATCAATCGTGGAAATCACTCCGAGACCCCAAAACAGTGAGTTATAGTCCACGAAACGGGCCAGAATCGGCCAAAACCGCTAGTGTTGATGACCGACACGTAAGCGCACCTCGGGGTTAAATCAATCGTGGAAATCACTCAAGAGACCCCAAAACAGTGAGTTATAGTCCACGAAGCGGGCGAGAATCGGCCAAAACCGCTAGTGTTGATGACCGACACGTAAGCACCTCGGGGTTAAATCAATCGTGGAAATCACTCCGAGACCCCAAAACAGTGAGTTATAGTCCACGAAACGGGCCAGAATCGGCCAAAACCGCTAGTGTTGATGACCGACCGTAAAAGCACCTCGGGGTTAAAATCGTGGAAATCACTCCGAGACCCCAAAACAGTGAGTTATAGTCCACGAAGCGGGCGAGAATCGCAGCCAAAACCGCGGGTTAGTCAATCGATCACCGACCCCAAAACGTGAGTTATAGTCCACGAAGCGGGCGAGAATCGGCCAAAACCGGTGTTGATGACCGACCGTCAATCGCACCTCGGGGTTCGTCAATCGTGGAAATCACTCCGAGACCCCAAAACAGTGAGTTATAGTCCACGAAACGGGCCAGAATCGGCCAAAACCGCGAGTGTTGATGACCGACACGTAAAATCGCACCCCCAAAACAGTGTTAAGTCAATCGTGGAAATCACTCCGAGACCCCAAAACAGTGAGTTATAGTCCACGAAACGGGCCAGAATCGGCCAAAACCGCTAGTGTTGATGACCGACACGTAAGCGGGCGAGAATCGGCGCACCTCGGGGTTAATCATGGAAATCACTCGAGACCCCAAAACGGTGAGTTATAGTCCACGATAGTCGGACCAAAACAGTGAGTTATAGTCCAGTGTTGATCGGCCAAAACCGCTGAGTGTTGATGACCGACACGTAAGCGCACCTCGGGGTTAAATCAATCGTTAAATCAAAAAATCACTCCGAGACCCCAAAACAGTGAGTTATAGTCCACGCGGGCGAGAATCGGCCAAAACCGTTGATGTTGATGTACCGCACGGGGGTTAAATCAATCGGGTGTCAATCGTGGAAATCACTCGAGACCCCAAAGGTGAGTTATAGTCCACGGGCGAGAATCGCCAAAACCGGCGTTGATGAATCGGCCAAAATCACTCGAGACCCCAAAACAGTGAGTAGTCCACGAAGATCGGCCAAACCGCGTTGATGATGACGACACGTAAGCGCACCTCGGGTTAAATCAATCAATGGAAATCACTCAAGACCCCAAAACAGTGAGTTATAGTCCACGAAGCGGGCGAGAATCGGCCAAAACCGCTGAGTGTTGATGACCGACACGTAAGCGCACCTCGGGGTTAAATCAATCGTGGAAATCACTCCGAGACCCCAAAACAGTGAGTTATAGTCCACAAGCGGGCGAGAATCGGCCAAAACCGCTAGTGTTGATGACCGACACGTAAGCGCACCTCGGGGTTAAATCAATCGTGGAAATCACTCAAGACCCCAAAACAGTGAGTTATAGTCCACGAAGCGGGCGAGAATCGGCCAAAACCGCTAGTGTTGATGACCGACACGTAACGCACGCACGGGGGGTTAAATCGTTAAATCAAAAATCACTCGAGAGACCCAAAACAGTGAGTTATAGTCCACGAAGCGGGCGAAATCGGCCAAAACCGCTAGTGTTGATGACCGACACGTAAGCCTCGGGGTTAAGTCAATCAATCGTGAAATCACTCCGAGACCCCAAAACAGTGAGTAATAGTCCACGAAACGGGCCAGAATCGGCCAAAACCACGAGTGTTGATGACCGACACGTAAACGCACCTCGGGGTTCATCAATCGTGGAAATCACTCCGAGACCCCAAAACAGTGAGTTATAGTCCACGAAACGGGCCAGAATCGGCCAAAACCGCGAGTGTTGATGACCGACACGTAAACGCACCTCGGGGTTCATCAATCGTGGAAATCACTCCGAGACCCCAAAACAGTGAGTTATAGTCCACGAACGGGCCAAAACGGCCAAAACCGCGAGTGTTGATGACCGACAAACGCACCTCGGGGTTAAATCAATCGTGTGAAATCACTCGAGACCCCAAAGCAGTGAGTTATAGTCCACGAAGCGGGCGAATCGGCCAAAACCGCTGAGTGTTGATGACCGACACGTAAGCACCTCGGGGTTAAATCAATCGTGGAAATCACTCCGAGACCCCAAAACAGTGAGTTATAGTCCACGAAACGGGCCAGAATCGGCCAAAACCGCTAGTGTTGATGACCGACACGTAACGCACCTCGGGGTTAAATCAATCGTGGAAATCACTCCGAGACCCCAAAACAGTGAGTTATAGTCCACGAAGCGGGCGGCCAAAACGGCCAAAACCGCACCTCGGGGTGTCAATGAAATCACTCGAGACCCCAAAACGTGAGTTATAGTCCACACCTCGGGGTGTTGATGACCGATCGCACCTCGGGGTTAAATCAAATCACTCGAGACCCCAAAACAGTGAGTTATAGTCCACGAAGCGGGCGAGAATCGGCCAAAACCGCGTGAGTGTTGATGACCGACAAAACGTAAGCGCACCTCGGGGTTAAATCAATCATGGAAATCACTCCGAGACCCCAAAACAGTGAGTTATAGTCCACGAAGCGGGCGAGAATCGGCCAAAAATCACTCGCCCCAAAGCAGTGAGTGTTGATGGCCGACCGTAATCACTCGAGACACCTCGGGGGTTAAATCAATCAATGGAAATCACTCCGAGACCCCAAAACAGTGAGTTATAGTCCACGAAGCGGGCGAGAATCGGCCAAAACCGAGTGTTGATGATGACGACACGTAAGCAATCGTGGTTAAATCAATCACCTCGGGGAGTTCCACGAAGCGGGCGAATCGGCCAAAACCGCTAGTGTTGATGACCGTCGAAAATCGTGGAAATCACTCCGAGACCCCAAAACAGTGAGTTATAGTCCACGAAACGGGCCAGAATCGGCCAAAACCGCGAGTGTTGATGACCGACACGTAAGCGCGCACCTCGGGGTTAAATCAATCGTGGAAATCACTCGAGACCCCAAAACAGTGAGTTATAGTCCACGAAACGGGCCAGAATCGGCCAAAACCGCTAGTGTTGATGACCGACACGTAAACGCACCTCGGGGTTCATCAATCGTGGAAATCACTCCGAGACCCCAAAACAGTGAGTTATAGTCCACGAAGCGCGAATCGGCCAAAACCGCTGAGTGTTGATGACCGAGACCCCAAAGCGTGAGTACCTCGGGGTTAAATCAATCGTGTTGAAATCACTCAAGAGACCCAAAAATCACTCAGACCCCAAAACAGTTATAGTCCACGAAGCGGGCGAATCGGCGGCCAAATCGCGTGTTGATGATGACCGTAAGCGCACCGGGGTTAATCAATCGTGGAAATCACTCAAGACCCCAAAGCAGTGAGTTATAGTCCACGAAGCGGGCGAGAATCGGCCAAAACCGCGAGTGTTGATGGGCGACCGGCCACCGCTAGTGTTGATGACGCACCTCGGGGTTAAATCAATCGTGGAAATCACTCCGAGACCCCAAAGCAGTGAGTTATAGTCCACGAAGCGGGCGAGAATCGGCCAAAACCGCTGAGTGTTGATGACCGACACGTAAGCGCACCTCGGGGTTAAATCAATCGTGGAAATCACTCAAGACCCCAAAACAGTGAGTTATAGTCCACGAAGCGGGCGAGAATCGGCCAAAACCGCGAGTGTTGATGACCGACACGTAAGCGCACCTCGGGGTTAAATCAATCGTGGAAATCACTCGAGACCCCAAAACAGTGAGTTATAGTCCACGAAGCGGGCGAAATCGGCCAAAACCGCTGAGTGTTGATGACCGACCGTAAAGCGCACCTCGGGGTTAAATCAATCGTGGAAATCACTCAAAGACCCCAAAACAGTGAGTTATAGTCCACGAAGCGGGCGAGAATCGGCCAAAACCGCGAGTGTTGATGACCGACCGTAAAGCGCACCTCGGGGTTAAATCAATCGTGGAAATCACTCGAGACCCCAAAACAGTGAGTTATAGTCCACGAAGGCGGAATCGGCCAAAACCGGCCAAAACCGACCGTAAGCGCGCACCTCGGGGTTGATGGCCGTCAATGGGTTAAATCAATCGTGAAATCACTCGAGACCCCAAAACAGAGTTATAGTCCACGAAGCGGGCGAGAATCGGCCAAAACCGCGAGTGTTGATGACCGTCAAGTTATAGTCCACGAAGCGGGCGAATCGGCCAAAACCGCGAGTGTTGATGACCGACAGTGAGTTATAGTCCACGAGCGGGCGAATCGGCCAAAACCGCTCCGACACGTACGCACCTCGGGGTTAAATCAATCGTGAAATCACTCCGAGACCCCAAAGCAGTGAGTTATAGTCCACGAAGCGGGCGAGAATCGGCCAAAACCGCTAGTGTGTTGATGACCGACACGTAAGCGCACCTCGGGGTTAAATCAATCGTGGAAATCACTCCGAGACCCCAAAACAGTGAGTTATAGTCCACGAAGCGGGCGAGAATCGGCCAAAACCGCTAGTGTTGATGACCGACACGTAAGCGCACCTCGGGGTTAAATCAATCGTGGAAATCACTCCGAGACCCCAAAGCAGTGAGTTATAGTCCACGAAGCGGGCGAATCGGCCAAAACCGCGAGTGTTGATGACCGACAAAACGTAAGTTATAGCACCTCGGGGTTATGAATCAATTAATCAATCGTGGAAATCACTCGAGACCCCAAAACAGTGAGTTATAGTCCACGAAGCGGGCGAATCGGCCAAAACCGCTGAGTGTTGATGACCGACACGTAAGCGCACCTCGGGGTTAAATCGTGGAAATCACTCGAGACCCCAAAACAGTGAGTTATAGTCCACGAAGCGGGCGAATCGGCCAAAACCGCGAGTGATGATGAAAATCACTCTCGGGGTTAAACCTCAATCAATCCCAATCACTCAGAGACCCCAAAGCAGTGAGTTATAGTCCACGAAGCGGGCGAGAATCGGCCAAAACCGCGAGTGTTGATGACCGACACGTAAGCGCACCTCGGGGTTAAATCAATCGTGGAAATCACTCAAGACCCCAAAACAGTGAGTTATAGTCCACGAAGCGGGCGAGAATCGGCCAAAACCGCGAGTTGTTGATGACCGTAAAGCACACCGGGGGTTAAATCAATCGTGGAAATCACTCAAGACCCCAAAACAGTGAGTTATAGTCCACGAAGCGGGCGAGAATCGGCCAAAACCGCTGAGTGTTGATGACCGACCGTAAAGCGCACCTCGGGGTTAAGTCAATCGTGGAAATCACTCCAAAACGAGACCCCAAAATCGGCCAAAACCGTGAGTTATGAGTCCGTAAGAAGCGGGGTTAAATCATCGTGGAAATCACTCAAGACCCCAAAACGTGAGTTATAGTCCAAAACGGGCGAGAATCGGCCAAAACCGCGGTGTTGATGACCTCCGACCGTGAGTTATAGCCACGACCTCGGGGTTTGATCAATCGTGCACACTCGGGGTCACTCAATCGAAATCACTCCAAAACCCCAAAGCAGTTATAGTAGTCCGAAGCGGGCGAGAATCGGCCAAAACCGCTAGTGTTGATGACCGACACGTAAGCGCACCTCGGGGTTAAATCAATCGTGGAAATCACTCCGAGAGACCCCAAAACAGTGAGTTATAGTCCACGAAGCGGGCGAATCGGCCAAAACCGCCAAAACCGCGTGTTGATGACCGACAAACCGACACGTAACGCACACCTCGGGGTTAATCAATCATCGTGAAATCACTCCGAGACCCCAAAACAGTGAGTTATAGTCCACGAAGCGGGCGAGAATCGGCCAAAACCGCGAGTGTTGATGACCGACCGTAACGCACCTCGGGGTTAAATCAATCGTGAAATCACTCCGAGACCCCCCCCCAAGCAGTGACATGAGAAGTTTGAAAGAACTTTAACAGCTGCAGGATTTGTTGTGAACGAAGATGATAAATGTGTGTACTATTGCCATGGTGGGGGCGAGGGAGTTATCATGTGCTTGTATCTTGATGACATACTGATTTTCAGAACAAATCTGAATGTTATTAAGGAGGTCAAGGATTTCCTATCTCGTTGGTTTGAGATGAAGGATTTAGGAGTGGCTGATGTTATTCTGAACATCAAGTTGTTGAGGGACGATGATGGTGGGATACATTGTCTCAATCTCACTATGTGGAAAAGATCTTGAGTCGCTTTGGCTATAGTTACTACAAGCCCTCTCCAACACCATATTATGCTAGCGTACTACTTCGAAAGAATCGAATAATTGCTAGAGACCAATTGAAATATTCTCAGATTATTAGCTCTCTTATGTATTTAGCCAGTGCTACAAGACCTGACATCTTTTTTGTTGTTAGCAAACTGAGCCAATTTGTTTCAAAACCGGGAGATGATCATTGGGAATCTCTAGAAAGAGTTATGCATTATTTGAAAGGCACTGCGAATTATGGAATTCACTACACTGGGCACGTAAACGTGCTTGAAGGGTATAGTGACTCGAACTGGATCTCAGACGCTGATGAGATAAAGGCCACGAGCGGATATATATTCACTTATGGAGGTGGCACTGTTTCTTGGAAGTCTTGCAAGCAGACCATCTTAACGAGGTCAAACATGGAAGCAGAGCTCACAGCACTAGATACAGCTACGGTCGAAGCGGATTGGCTTCATCGGCTCTTGAATGAGTCGCCGGTAGTTGAGAAACCTGTACCGGGTATCCTTATGAACTGCGAGAATAAAACTATGATCAAAAAAGTGAGTAGCTCAAAGGATAAGGTGAAGTCATCAAGACACGTCCAGAGAACTGCCAGAAAAATGACAAACTACGGAGTTATTGCATTGGATTATTTCCAAATGTCTAAAAATCTGGCAGATCCTTTTACTAAGGGTCTATCACATAATTTGATAAATAATTCATCGAGGGAGATGGGTATGAGACCCACAGTATGAGTTGTTCACAGCGGTAACCTAATCTATGTGATCGGAAATCCCGTGAATTAGATGTGGAAGATAAGTTGTTGGTCAACTGAGAGGAGAGTACCCTAGTATTAAAAAAACCACTCCATGGAGATGCAATACTCTCCTAATCTACATGGCAGGTTGATGTATAACTTAATGTGTTCTAAGTGGCTTATTTGAGCAGATATGTTGTCCTGCAGAACATCTTTTAAAGAATGCACCTATATGAGTCTGATTGTAAAACGTCACAATCTATGAGAGTAGGTGCTCTCTAGTAAACTCATGAAAGGTCTCAGAGTATGACGCATAAGCTCCACCCGCGAGGAAGACCCACAGTAGCACATTATCGGTCAAGGCTTTGTGTGAAGCTAGATTCGCAGAAAACTTGCTGTTCAATGCCCAGTGCACTGTTCAAGTTGCTTACTAGTGTAGCATAGAGTTCTAGGTGGAAGTTCAACTTAACAGCCTCCACTTCAGTACCGGTATATAAAACAGTGTTTTGGAACCAAAGGCAATTATTGTGTGCCTCTGGGATCTGGTGTGGGTTGCTGGAATTTAGTATATTTTGGAACAGCCCAATAGCTATTTCAGAAATTTCTAATAAATCCTAGAGGCCCACTTAGACCATTCGTGCAAGGCAAGGGGTACTAATAAAGTTTAGTCCCACATTGCTAGTTTAGTGGGATTTGGACCTCCTTATAATGGAGGTTATTTCCCCACATGTATGAGCGTGAGAACAAGAGGGACATTCACGCACGCTCCTCCTCCGCCGCCCGCCTCGCCATGCCATGCCTTGTCACGACGTGCCGCGGGTTGCGCAAATGAGCCAAGCCGATGTCTAAATATTTGCCATGCATGATTGGTACACGCAAGGTCACTCGGAAGCTGAAAGATTTTGCTGTAGTGGACATACGAACGTTGCACCCTTTGGCTGTTGCATGTTCGTTTCGTCTCCCTCGTTCCCTTCAGCTCCCGGCACAGCCTCTCGCCTCCTTCTCATGCGCCTATAAAAGGGAGGTCGCTCCTCTACAGAGAGACACACCAGAAGATCCTCTCCCTCTCGCCACAAAGTTCCTGAGCAATGCTCTACCGCTACTATCTTCTCCATCCCGGCCTGCGGCGTGCACCGCAGGTCGGGATAGTAGGCCTTCGAAACCGCACCTCTTTGAGTTCTGTACGGGAGGAGGGTGATGAGGTTTTTGGGGAGAGCTCTGAGCGACTACTGGCTTCTTCATCACGGACAACGACGATCACTTCCCGGATGACGACTTCCCCGACTTCGACAACCTGCTCGACGATATGGCCGGCGAGGATGTCAACCCCAACGCCAATACTTCAGCTGCACCTCAGTATGTCTTTGTGTTCTTTTTGTTTCAATTTCTGCCACAGTATCTTGTTCTAGCTAGTATCTATTCTAGGAATGTTCTCCTTCAGTTCATATATGCAGATGCTATTTACCTTCTCTCTGCCAGATTACATGGCTTATTTTATCTCAACTATAATAGTCATGTTTTATCTAGTATTTCTGTTAATAAAATCATATGGTAAATTGTTCATATTTCCAACAGATTGATCGTCCGGTCTTGCTTTTGGAAAAATATATATTTACATTCCTCATGATCTCCGAGACGAATGGTTCTACTACAAAATACCTCATGGTTGCTTTGCATTTGGCACATGTGATTGCCTTGCCTTCTTCCACTAGTGCAGAACCGGGCTTTAGTGCCGGTTCGTGACGGCCTTTAGTGTCGGTTGGCGAACCGGCACTAAAGAGTGGGGACTAAAGCCCCCCCCCCCCCTTAGTACCGGTTCGTCACGAACCGGCGCTAAAATGCAAACACGTGGCACGAGCCAGGCCCGTGTGCGTGTAGGACATTAGTACCGGTTGGTAACACCAACCGGTACTAAATGTTTGGGTGTTTTTTTTTATTTTTGCTTTAATTTTGTGTTTTCAATTTGGCTTTATTTTCCATTTAATTCTTTTTTCTTTGCTGGTATTTCACGATACTACAAATTGTACACGTTATGCATATATATTAAATAGATTTTCTCGTCGTAGAACCATATATATATATATATATATATATATATATATATATATATATATATATATATATATATATATCATCGAATGTCTCACAGCCAACAGCATTAACTATTCACACATACACATGTATATACATATACAATTTCTTCTACATGTTGCCTTGGTGCCTTGAACACGATGACAAGTGGTTCATGGGGCGGTACGGGTAATAGTATTCTCCTTTCGGATCTATGACCTGGTCGAGCAAAAATCCGGCTATTTCCTCTTGAAGTGCTTGTATGCAGTCCGATGGTAGGAGCTTATCCCGCACCGATCTGAACTGTTAAGAAGGAGATCAATATGCATGTGTGTTAGTTGTGTGACTAGATATCGATAATGGTGTGAATGGTGTTCTGACAAAAACGTACCCAGTCCTGTCTATCAGATCTGCTCCCTTCGCACATCATCATGCGAATGTTCTCGCAAACGTAGTATGCACACAGATTATTCGCTTTCGCCTGCCTCGGGGCCTTTACGAGAATGGAATTGAATCAGATAATGATTAATCAAGGATAATAATTAATTAATGATATTGAAACAAGAATTAAAGAGATGGTAGCTAGCTAGTACTACTTAATTACTTACCTTGGGTCGATGCCAAAACAACTTTTTTGGCCACGTGCCTGGAGTCACCTTGATGAACTTTGCCCATGCCCTGCCCGCTGGCAAAGAAAATTAATAAAGGGGTTATTAAATAGTTCATATCAGGAACTAATAGTTAATAATGATTGAAATTACATGTTGACTATCCCCTTCACAGTGGTGTAGTCTTTATCTTCTTTAGTTAGTGAGTCCAGTAATTCAACTTTTCCTTCCTCAACTTTAATGTCTAACAAGACCCAGTGCCAACTGCATACGCACACGTTTGCATGTCTTAATTAAGCGGGCATGTGCATAAAATTAATCAACTACCGTAAACCGTATACACTTAATTATTAACATCTAGCTAGCTAGTAAGCAAAAACAGAATTTGTAGTACAAGACAGTGTGTCTCACGGGAAGTTGTAAGGAAGTAGTATATCTTCATTGGTATTGAGGCGCTTCAAGAACTCTAGCATGCTTTCCTCTACTTCAGCTTGACAATGTTCAATCTGCCATATGTCCTCATTAATGGTATTTGGGTCAATGAACCCAACGCCATAGCGTCGAGATTTTTTCATTTCATACATCTTCATCCTGCATATAATACCACAGAAAAAGAATATAGTTAGGATAATTACATGTAATGATTGATCAAAATTATCACTACATAACTAGCTTGAGACTTAAATTACAGAAAAAAATCACTTACAGACAATAGCAACTGACGATAGACTTGTCGAGTGCGTCTTGATTAAATAACTGAAATAGTTCTGGATACTCATTGACCAGAGCTTTCTCATGGTAATAATGCTCATGCTTGACATTCACCATGAGGGACTCTCGATTGGAAATCTTGGTAATGTTCATGTACCATTGATGCAATTGATACATTCTCGTTGGGAGGTCCTTGACCTTGTCTGGATGGACCAAAGGTTTGCCCCGGACATATTGCCATGCTATTTCCGATTCTTTAAGCGCATGTATGGGCTCGATTTCGAGGAGTTGTCCAACAGAGATATTGAGCATTTGAGCCTGCATTATATGATCCTCTGTTATTACCACATCGCCATGCTGGGGAACGCTAACGGTTTGCCCACAATAATATTTGGCGCGCGTACTACTACTCTCATGTGTTGTTGGCACAACAAGCGGGGGGGGGGGTCGCTTGCGCCGCCTGTTCTCCCAACTGGGGAACGATTTTCCCCCTTTTTTGCCAGCTGCTTGTTGGCTCAAGCTTGTGCTCGCTTCCTTCTGTAGTCGTGCTCGATGTGC
Organism: Aegilops longissima; assembly: GCA_021605205.1. Classification (NCBI taxonomy): domain Eukaryota; kingdom Viridiplantae; phylum Streptophyta; class Magnoliopsida; order Poales; family Poaceae; genus Aegilops; species Aegilops longissima. Next base: position 561,752 of record CM038679.1, read on the forward strand.
CTTCCTGATTTGGTGCTCATAGTCCGAGTCAACAGGCTTGGGAGCTGGTTCTCTAGCCATACGAATGAAGTGGTCAATTACTTTCTCAGGCACTTTCTCCTTTTGCGGCGGTGCCGGTTTCGGTCCAAAATGGGCGTCCACTTGGGCTTGCACTATGGCTGTGTTTTGCTCCTTAGTCATGTCGTAAGGCATCGCCGCCAAAGTAGTTGCCGGCTCAAAACCAAACCGACACTAATGTGTCTCATATTAGGTCCTTTTTCTACTAGTGTTCCATGACTTTGACAAATGATCCTATACCAAGTAGTTGCAACAATATTGCGGTTTGTTTGAAAGCTGGGACAAAATGTTCAGCCAGGCACCACTGGCCGATCTAGTAAATATTGCGTTCGGGTTCCAAGCATGCTTTGGGTGAATCAGCAAAATATCCGTTTATCATATATATATGGACAAAGTAGGGAGTACAAGGTATATATGGACAAAGTGCACGAAGTGTTTGGCAATGGGCACCATCTTCAATGGAACTCGCCTCACGCACCTAGAGGTAGCAGCTATTGCCTTCGACGACATCAAGCAAAGGACTTTGGCCTTTGGCCGAGCACAGGTGGCAGCCAGTATCGGTTGATTAGTTCCTATGGGTTTTTGTCCGGTTTCTCTCAGAAAACCGGAACACTCTTGTACATATACTTTGTTCTCCTTCTTATATGAAAAGGCAGTGCTCCTGCCGGTTCCTCGAAAAAATGGGCCCCATCTTCCCGTGCTTGGTTGGTTCCACACCTACTCAAGAAAAGAAAATCTTTCTTCAAGAAAAAAAAAAGAAAAAAAAGAAAAGAAAATTGAATTACTCGTATATGCATGACACGCACGGCCGGTAATTGTTTTAATTTAATTTAGGATTCAGGAGACATGTCCCAATGCAAAAAAGGAAAAAAAAAGGACATGCATCATAGGTTGTGGTCGCCGGCCCTTGCGGCACTGGCCAGTAGTATAATAAACTAATGCTCTGATCCGTTCATCACTTGACTTCTTCGCCAACAAAATATAAATGGCTCCCAACCAACTAACCAACAACTCCCTCACCCACATCTGACTTGTTCGCGGATGCATGTACAGTAGTATATTGTACTCCTCATTCTTCTCCTCACCTTCCTCCTCGCGGCGGCAACTGGGGCGCTGCAGGCTGCATCTGCCCGCACAAGTAGAATCCATGGCGGCGGCGATCCCCATTCTTCTCCTCACCTTCCTCCTCGCGGCGGCAACGCCATCGGCCGGGCCTTCATACGTCATCAAGACGACGTGCGCAGCGGTGACCAATGCCACCGTGGGTACGCCCTACAGATACTGCCTCCGCACGCTCTCGGCCAACCCCGCGGCCGCCGCCGCCAAGGACGCCCGCGGGCTTGCCATCGCGGCGACCAACCTCACCGCCACCAACGTCACGTCGACGGAGCTAACCATCACCAGGCTAATCGACGCCCTCTACAACTGCCTCGTCACCTACCAAAGCATGCAAGAATCAATCGCCGGGGCGCTCCAAGACTTGAACGCCGGCCGCTTTGACGTGGCGTCGCCCAAGCTCAGGGACGCTTCGTTTCAGCCGGACTTCTGTGAACTGGCGATGATGGAAAGCGACACCGACAAGGACCCCATGTCGGACGAGAATAGTGCAAACTATTTGGTGTCCGGCATGGCGTATAACATCGCTCAACTCATCGCCCGCCATGCCGCCAAATGAAGAATTAATGCCGCACGCTGGCAGTGTAGTTGATTCTTGTCTTCCTTAATAATCCTTATTATTAGGTAGTACTACTCACGTTAATCATGTCTTGCGTTAACCAAGTTAATATTTCACCATTTTACTTTGTCAGTTTTTCTCATTACTTAATTATGCATCAGTCATGTTGATCGAGTGCTGTAAACGGACCATATGATCAATCGAATTGTGTTGCGATTCTTGATGTATCATCTTCATCTCTGTGGATTAAGATTTATCCAAGGAAGAGACCTTTTTTGTGTTCACAAAAGCTTAATGGCTTCAGCAGCCTCTCAATTCTTCTAAATATGCATCAACCCGTCCCACTTTGCTTCAAGATGATTGTGATAATGCTCACAATCTTAAGCTTATCCTATGTTCGTCTGAACGAAAAAGCTAAAATCCTGACGGCAGGATTTCTGCAACAGATCCAAAAGCATTGGATCTCATTCGTTCTAGATCATTCGGTCGTGCGCGACCCCGTGTTTCCTTTTTTCTCCCGCAGTTTTTGCTCTCACTCCCGATGATTTCCTTCACCGCGGTCGCTCAGAATGAGCAGAAAGTTGTTTTCTAATGCAAAAATAAGATCTACGTGGGAATCGATAACCCATTCCCATGGTAGAGAAATTTGTCAACTACCCAACTCACCTACCGCTTGTTTTGTGGTGACTATAGGATAATCGTACTATTTTCACTTGGTTCATCTATGCTATAATAGCCAACCTTCGTTCAACGAAAATTTTATCACGTGGTTTCTCTGACTTGTTCGATGCTGATAATTTTGTAGTTAAGTTGTAGCCCGCGGAATAGTTATCAACTTCCTAAAGCTACAGTTATCATCATTGTTTTATATAGTTATTAGCACGCTCATGTCATAGTTACCAAACTGTTTATGTTCAAGCTATCTAGCTGCTCATCTTGTGGTTACCAGAGGTTGATCCCGATATTTTCTCGTGGGCAGCAGCGATTTTCTTTTTTTTGCGGAGGTTGATCCCGATCTTTTCGGGTACGTGGACAGGGAGATCAATCTCCTATTGCTGTTGATAACTTAGTTAGCCCAGACATGATAACTTTTGACCCCAAAAAAAGTCATGGCAACATACCAACATGGGATCAAGTTTCGAAGGTCTTGCCGTGGCGGATTTCTTTTTGTGAAAACACATTTTGAGTCGGACAGATGGTTTGAGTTACAAAACACTACAAAGTTTCGAAATAGGGAGGATGTATGATGACATTGGGTTTTCTACCTAGTGCATTTGTATGCGGGGAGAAAATTGGTGGAAATTATTTTCTTGTCCAGAATTCATCTATGCAAACACCGTCGTAACTTATGTGCCATAGACATGATAACTTACATACCTTACGCATGATAACTTTTTTACCTAAAAAAAGTCGTCGGAACATATCAACATGGGATCTAGTTCCGAAGATCTCATCGCGACGGTTCTTTAATATAAAAACAATTTTTCAATTCGACCGACAGTTTGAGCTGTAAAACATTTTTTATTTTGAATTCCTTTGAAATATTTGCTGATGTCATCAATCTTGTTTTATATGCATGCATGCATGCAAGACTTAGAAATAAATTGGAAACCGGCTCGCATGTTCCTCTCGCACTGACGCTCTCGTTTCTAAAATCGTTCGGAGCTATTGTTATATTCTAAAATCGCTCTTGCTTGAAGATAAATTAGTTTCCATAAAAGTGGGTTGTTCCATTTTAGAGGTGCCAAGAATGAAGCAACACATTATGCTGATATTCTTACTTGTCCTACTGGTTCTCTTTCTATGAGATGTCTAGGTTTACATATTGCTGAAAAAGAACCGAAGCGAGAAGTAGTTACTTGAGGTGGACGCTCCGGCAAGAGTGGGGACGGGACCGTCGGTGTCTCAAGTACTACATAGTCGCTCTCTTGCTCATGTTGATCGCTCTTCTCTTCTACATCATGGTTTAGATAGCGATGATGAAACTTGTGTGTGTGCCATGACCATGCAGTTGCACTTATTCGAGACATGACATGACTTATGTATCGCTATTTTCGAGATGTGATGATATTTGTGTTGAATGATGATGATGATGATGATGATGATGATGGTATGACGAGACTACTGTATGTCTATGATATGATGAGAAGAGTGTATGTTTAGTATGATATGATGAAACTACTGTTTAGAGTATGTATAAATACATCAGAAATACATAGAGGGGGTGTAAATCTGTGAAAGCAGGAATACTAGCAGTAACGTTGGAAAACTTATACTAGCAGCGCTGGATTAGCAGCAGCGCTTCCTTTGTCCAAGCGTTACAGAGAGTTAGCAGTAGCGCTGGTCAGGGCAGCGCTACTGCTAACCATAATTACCAGTAGCGCTGCCCAAACCAGCGCTACTGCTACAACTTAGTTGTAGCGCAGTAGCAGTATAACTCGATCCAGCGCTACTGCTATGCATATTTCAAGTGCTACTACTAGGGTTTTCCCTACTAGTGTTGTTAGGTATGACTCTGTCCCAAATGTAGCGGGCTGGCGTATAGTTTTTTCCTTTAAAGGTGAGCAGCTTGTAGAAGTAAGTAGTGCTAAGACTCTTATCCTCCAAAAGAGGCATTCTGGTGTCTGGCGTACCTTCATGAGGATGCACGTTGCTCAAGACTTCATTTAGGATTTCCAGCTCCTGTGCTGCCATGGAGGTGAGGTTTGGGTGTAGCTGAAGGTTCCATTGCCCTCTGAACTGGGAAGTGACTATGCAGAACTGGGACGTAGAGAAGGTCAAAAGCACCGGGAAGGATGTCACGAGCCTACCGCAGTTGAGCCAGAGGTCATACCAGAAGGCAATTCCCTGGCCATTCCCATGCTTACATTTGGAAGCCTCCATAACCAACCGTACGATGGTTCTGAAACCTCTCTAGATAGCAGTATCCTGACGGTGAGGAGACCAAGAGATTTCCTTCTGGCAGTATCTCCGTGCAAACCAATTATAACACGGGGCTTCTTCTTGCTGTAGGACCTTTGCCATGAACTTGCATACTAGAGCCTTGTTGTGTGCTGCAAGATCTCGTACTCCCAGAGCTCCATTCTCCTTTGGTTGCGTGACCACTTCCCATGCGACAAGGAACTGTCCCCCTGTGGCCTGGTTCTTCCCTTGCCATAGGAAGCCCCTCAAAATTTTCTCAACCTTCTCCAATGACCGTTTTGGCCATAGGAAACAACCCATGAAGTAACCAGGTATCACTGCTAAGACTGCATTAATCAAGGTGAGGCGCCACCCCCGGACAGGAAAGTGGCGAGCCAACTAGACAAACGCTTGTCAACTTTGTGTGTCACAGGCATAAGCAGACCATGTGTTATCTTGTTGAGAGAGAGAGAGGTAATCCCAAATAAGTGTAACGGAAGGCTGCAACATGACACTGCAAAATGTCGGCAATATCCTGACAAGCTTGTTGGTCTAAACCAATTGGAACAAAAGTGCTCTTGTCATAATTGATCCTTAGCCCAGTGAATTCACTGAAGGCTTTCAGAATCCGTCTGATGATACCCGCTTGCTGGACATCCCCTTGCAGTAAAATCAGTGTATCGCACGCGTATTGTAGGATAGGGAAAGGGCCGTCGGCTCCAAGTGGGTGCTTAAGGTTCCCCGCCTGGTACTCCTTTTTGCATAACTGTTGCAAAACGTCTGCAGCCAGTATGAAAAGATATGGCGAAAGGGCATTTCCTTGCCTTAATCCACACCTTGATACAATCCTCTCTCCTATAATTCCATTAATTAGAATTCTGGAAGAGCTAGTTGATAGTATATCATCCATCCATCTGATCCATCTGCTCACAAAGCCTCTGGCTGCAAGAATGTGTTTTAGAGCATCCCAGCTTACGTTGTCAAATGCTTTCTGGAAATCAAGCTTTAGCACTATCATTGGTGTTTTCCTCTTCCTGGCCTGTTGCACTAGCTCAGCTGCCAGAGCAAAGTTTTCAATAATGCAGTGTCCGCATAGAAAACCAGATTGTAGTGTGTGAATGAGGCTTTGGATTACCCATTGTAGCCGGACGGCGAGAACTTTGGTTGCTAACTTTGGTATACTGTGGACTAGGGAGATTGGTCTGAAGACCCTAATATCCGTATGATCTTCTCTCTTGGGGATCAGCATAATGCTGGCAGTGTTGATGTCGTGCAGGTTGCTGCCATGCTCGTGGAATTCTTGGAAAAACCTCATCAGATCTTCCTTTAACAGTCCAAGGAAGCTTTTGTAGAATTCATTGGTGATCCCATCAGGCCCTGGGCTCTTGTTATTCGGAGCTTATTGTATTACAGCTGCAATTTCTCCCCATGTGAAAGGCACCTCCAATGCACTAAGATCATCCGGGTCGTAGAGTTGGAAACCGAGTGCTTTCCAAAGATATCCATGAAGAAATCAGTGGCAATTGTGAGTTTGTCCTGATCAGAAGCGTGATTTTGTTCTTTCTGTGTTGAATGTTGGCAGCTGCATGAAAAAACTTGGTATTCTCATCACCCAAAGTAAAGCCTCTTATTTTTTCTCTTCGCCTCCAAAAAGTAGTCTGCCACAAGATCATTTGTTGTGCTTTTATGTTGGCATGATTTATGAGAGAGACCTCTATCCTCGAGAGATGCCTCCTCTCTTCCACAACATCAAGATGTTGGACAACATGCTTGCAGTTCGCAATGATGTCCTGCATAGGTGACATAGTGCGTTCCCAGGCCCGAACTGCAGCCCTCACTCTTCTTAATTTGAAGCTGAGCAAAGTTGAAACTGAGGAGAAAGGTCTGGTTCCTTTTTCCCAACTCTGACTTATCATATTTCTGACTTCTGGTATGTGCAACCAGTGATTTTCGAACCTGAAGAAAGAGCTCTTGGATATTTCCTTTGAGAACTCCACACCGATGAGCACATGGTCTGATGTTGTAGCAGGCAGTGAAGCAGCCGTTGTGTTGAGAAAACCCACATCCATTCTGCATTAACCAGTACTCGATCAAGTTTAATCAGGGTCGGCTCCTCTCTCTTGTTGGACCAAGTGAAGCTTATGTTGGTAATATCAATATCATCAAGAGCATTTTATCTGATCCATGAGTTGAATTTGTCCATCAGTGCCCAGTTCTTTCTTCCTTGTGACTTTTCATGTGCAAACCTGTACATGTTGAAATCCCCTAGGATGATCCAAGGCCCCATTACTTGTTCTGCTATGTGATTCATTATCGCAAAGAAATCATCCCTTTCTTCCTCTTTACATGGGGCGTATACAGTGGATAGAATAAAGCTGTCATCGTTGCTTCTGGATTGGAACTTTGCCGATATGCTGAACCTGTGCTTTAGAATCTCAGATCCACATACCACACTGTCATCACAGGCCACAAGCAGCCCTCCTGCTGCGCCGCAAGCCAACATGTGTAAATAAAGGATCTTTGGTTTGAGGGGAGGAAGGATGATGCCTTCATCGTGTCCACTACGTGCAATTTAGTCTCCTGCAGGCAAATAACGTCCGATTGACTAGAAAGGAGTGCATCTTTGACTAATGAGCATTTGTCAGAGTCACCAAGTCCCCTAACATTCCAGTTAGCAATCCGCATGAAGGAAAAAAATACTTGACTAAAGGAGACGTAAGCAGGGCTGTGAGATGGCTCAATAGGGATGCTTGATTGAAATGATTAACAAGTCGCTCAACAAAGCTCACAAAGCTTGGAAAGCAACAACCAAGGTAAGGGAAACATGCAGTACAAAGCGGGTACAGAGTCCAAAAGGACCAAACACTGGGATGATGAACTACGGTACAACACTTATGCAGAGATGAACAGGCCTTGGGGTAGGCTCTAGCTAGCATGAAGACGCAAAGGAAAATTCTACCTCGTGGATGTGGGCTATGCCGTGCGGCCAGGGTTTCTTCCACCATATAGGGCTACTCGCTATCATCTTACTGAGTTTGGTGAACGTGTCCCTCAAAATGAGAAGGAGTTATTCAACCTCCGTCACTCCTCATTGAGGATCACGGTTGAGAGGGCATTTGCAACTTTCATTTCTTGCACATAACCACACTTCATGTTCAACCATCCCAGTAGCTATTTCATCACTTATGCTCAAAGAACTAGCTTTTACTAGTTGGTAGAAACTCATCAGTAGCTATTTAACTAACCTTGCCATAATCACACTTCTTGTAGGACCATCCAAAAGATGTTGAGTACCTCAATTTGCAGCTCAACGGTGAAGTGCCCGTGCCCAAGGATGGAGTGCCACAGGATGGAGCGCCTAAGGAAGGAGTGTGAGCAAATATGTGCTAATTCACACCAAACTGGCCATATTTTATTGTATTTGGTCAGAAAAACCATGCCCCTATATATGTGATGTATGGAATGTAACATGAACCTTGTGTTATGTTCCTTTGCTGGACTGTAATATGACAATATGGATTGATGGCTATCTAATATGCGAACTCTAGTATGTACTGGACTGTAATATGACAATATGGATTTGTGGCTATATAATATGTGAACTTTTAAGATGTGCTGACACTGGATACTTGATTTTTGCGCACTCTCTATGATCATGGAGTATGTTTTGAGCTATTTTGTGCCATATAAACTGCTTATTTGTATATAAACTGCTTATATACTTAGAAACAGACAAGATATTGCTGAAATTTTCTTTCTCTTATCTCTGCCATTTTTAAGACACGTGATTATATTTTGACCACATTTTGGAGACTTTTGCCCATATTCTTTTATTACTTGAATCAAAAAATATATCTGAAATGATCTTCTAATTATTTTACATACATGTACAAGCTTCCTAGAGTCAAATTCCACATCATACAGGCTACCAAACAACATATGTTGTATGCTGCATCTCTCATACAACCCAGATGCAGCATACCAAACAAAATCTGAGCTGAGCCTGCCCCATATCATGCAGTGCACCAAACACACATCTTATCTCTATTTTGCATCAGCTCAACCAGGCCAGCCCTAGCCAAGCTCCCTCATGCATTGCATGCTAGATGCAACCAGGGAACCAAACACGCCCTTACTGTTTTCTTTTTGCAAACAGACTGCACCGCTGGCGTGTCAACATCTTGCCAAGTGGACAAATACGAAGACCGTATATGAGTCCACACGATGTATTCCGTATTCGGCTAAAATTGCCAAACTCGGTGGAGTTCAAACTTAGAATTACGTATTATTTTTCCACACACGAATCCAAAAATTAACACCGTCTTGTGTGGGGCTGGAAATATTAGGCTAACATCTGCCGTGGCCTAGGATCACCGTGTTGTCTGGGGCTGGGAATATTCAGCTACATCTGCCGTGACCTACGATCAAGCCGTTTAAGCAGGCCGCCTATTTAAGCACCCGATTCCGGTAGCTTCAGCACCAACTACAACTACTAGTCTTGTTACTCACTTAATTAGCTTGCCATGTTTGCTCGCAAATCACTCGATTTGCTAGCTAAGTACATGGCAGGGACCAAGATGACTCCCCCTTTCTTGCTGCTGCTCCTCATTGCCCTGATGAGCAGCGTGGTCGCGGCCCGTGAGTTGGCCGGCGGCGAGGAGGCGGCGATGCAGGCGAGGCACGAGGAGTGGATGGCCAAGCACGGGCGCAAGTACAAGGACGACGCAGAGAAGGCGCTGCACTTCGGTGTTCAAGGCCAACTCCAAGCTTGTGGCTAGGTCCAACGCCGATGGCACCAAGAAGTACCACCTGGCCGTCAACAAGTTGGGAGTGGCTACAGATCAATCGACTGACTCAAAAAGTGGTCAGTCGAATGTTAACAAAGGGAAAAGATTGCAACCCAGAAAGAAAACTGACTGACCCAAAACTATTGTCAGTCACTAAGCCCAACAGAAAGAAAGCCTCAGAACATTCTGTTTCTCTCTTCTGCTCTTTCTTTAGCCCAGAGAGAAAACGGGCCTGAACCCGCTAAGCTAAAGATCGAGTCATCATAGAGCTCACTAGGTCTTCTCCCTTGCCTCCTCTTCTTTCTTGCTCGACACCCACACAGCCGCCACCATGGGAGAAGAAAGAAAGCTCAAATCTTCCCTTGCCTTCTGATGTTTCTGAACAACTTGTCCAGACGATTCTTGCTGGCAGCTACCTTCTCCTTTGATCCACCAAACCAACAGCAGCAGATCTGCTAGAAAAATGGATAATCCTCAATTTCATAACCAGATCGCAGATCTGTCAGCAGGAAAAGCAAAACGAAGAAGAAAGAAACCTGGGGATCAAACTGATTCTGTAGTGTTCACTGGAGGTATATACATAAATTTGTACAAAAGGCATTTAACCTACATGGATTACAGGGTAGCTGATTGAATTCATAACACTTTACCTTCATACAACTTGCAACCTCAAAATACTAGACTTGCACACACTTTATAAAGAGCAAAAAATGATATACAATCTAAATACTAAACTTGCATGCTCAAAAATACTAAAATTGCACATTCATCATAGTAAAATTGCGGACATTTTACAACAGCAAGACTGATATTACAGGACGTAGATACATGGACGTAGAAACACTCAATTCACAAAATATAACTACAGCAAAGAAAACTAATCCACAAAAAAAGAACTTGCATCATCATCATACTATACTTGCGCACACTTTATCAGAGCAAAAAATAAAAACACTTGAAACAAAAATGATAATATGAAAAATGGAAACTACTGTATGAAAGAATCCAATATTAAATTTAGATGTGTACAAAATGATATTGTAGTTTCAGGTTAACTGCATGTATAAACATTCATAAAATTCAGACTTTACAAGTAAAACTTGCATCCTCAAGATAATAAACTTGCACGTACTTTATAAGAGCAAAAATTCATAGAGTCTAATACTAAACTTGCATGCTCATCATAGTAAACTTGCACACCTTTTACAACACAAGGCTGATATTAACATTCTATATCATAATTTAGGGGTTACTGAATTTAACCTAAATGGATTACTGGAGGTAGATACATGGAGGTAGCAAAACTCATTTCACAAAAATATAACTACAACAACAAAACTAATCCACAAAACCCAAAGTTTTCAAAAAAAGAACTTGCATCCTCATCATGCTAGACTTGCACACACTTTATCAGAGCAAAAAAAAAACACAATACCTTGAAACAAAAATGATAATATGAAAGATGGAAACTTGTAAAGTTAAATGTGTATAAAATGATAACCTAGTTTGAGGTTAACTGCAATTTGAGTGGTTATACTAAAGCAAACAAAATGATAAAATGCGGACATTTTGTGACAATTATAACTACAGCAAACATAACTGCATACACACGCTAAAAAAATATTTGAGTGGTTATACTAAATCTTGCACGCTATTAACAACAGCAAGCAATCACAAACTGTATGAGTTGATCCACAAAATTCAAAATTTTACAAGTAAAACTTGTATCCTCCTAATACTAGACCTGCACACACTTTATAAGAGCAACCTTCATATAAAATCCAAAAACTAAACTTGCACATTAATTACAGTAAAATCGCACACATTTTACAACAGCAAGATTGATATAAACGTTATTCATATCGTAATTTAGAGTTTTCTGGAGGTAGATACATTGATTTATACAAACAACATGTAACCTGGATTACAGGGAAGCTAACTCAATTGACAACTATAACTACATCAACAGAACTAATTCATAAAATTCAAAATTTACAAATGAAACTTGTATCCTCATAAATAGTAGAGTTGCACACACTTTATTAAAAAGAGTAAATTCATATAGAAAAACCAGCAAAAGTACATGAAAAAACAAAATAACAAAAATCAATGTTCCATAAAAAAATGCACATTCATCATACTGAACTTGCACACATTTTACAACAGCAAAAAAACTGGGGTTTACTGGTGGTAGACACAATTAATTGAACAAAAATGTATTTAAACTACATGGATTACTGGAGTTAGATACATGGACGTAGCTAACTAATTTACAAATATAACTACTACAACAAAACTAATTAATAAAACTCAAAATTTTGAAAATAAAACTTGCATCCTCACGATACTAAACTTGCACACACACTATATGAGAGCAAACAAATCACAAAAACCTTGCGAAGAATCAATACTGAAATTAAATGTGTACAAAAATAATATCCTAGTTTGAGGTTTACTGCATGTATAAACATTGAATTCAACAAAAGGAATTACCTTAACTACACAACACCTAGATGAATTGACAAAAGTATAAAATCATTAAACTACTAAAACTAAAAAATGTGCAACCTCATACAAGGGGATACGAAAAATAAAGAATGTAAATGGATAAGAAACTCACCATCCTCCTAAAGCAATATTCATCAAGGACGACATCGAAAACTTCAGGGACTTCATCGGCTGGCACAAATAGAAAGCATGGAGCACCAGGACAACGACAAATAGGCAAACCATACCTATACTAAAAAAACATAGGGTTATTCTACATGGATAACTTAAAAAAAGATCTAAAATGAACAAGCTCCCTAAAAAAAGTAAATCTAAACAACTTGCATCTCTAAGCAACTAGACTTGCATAAACTATTCAGATATCAATGAGGAACCATACACAAACTAGACTTGCATAAACTATTCAGATATCAAAGGGGGGGAGCATTGTGGTTACAAACTGTAACATGCTTTTGACTTAACAAATGAACTTACTAACCATTCTACAAATTTCCCTAAAAAATATAGCATTTACTTAATAACCCTAAAAAATTGACTACCAAGCTCAAACATTAGGGGTGCAAGGCGGCACCCCGAGCCATTCTGCTCCGAATTGAAGATGAGGCAGGCTCAGATGTAGCCAGCCTAATGTGGTTCTAGCTTAATTTCGGCTAACTCAACACTATGGCAGACTCTGAAAATACACCACTCCACACCCATATTAAGATTAATGAGTTCTAAATCAACAAAAGAACATATATCACCCGCAAAGAAGAAGAAGAACATATATAAAACCTAGAAGCACATGACCTTCAATCTGCATCAGAAAATAACAAATGTGCACGAAAAAGATAGGATCTTTGAAGAGGTAGAAGACTCACTCCACATCTAAAAGATCCCTAAAACTAGGTACTCACACTACCACCAAATAAACAAAAAATATAGCAAACCTGAAGACTACAAAACTACCTACAGAAGCATCAAATCAGAAACACGTACGATTTGAATCCAACCTAAACAGTAGAAAAAACACTAATTAAATCACAATATAACAAAGAACCCTAGAAAACTACTCTCACTGCCACCGTAAACATTACAGTAATGAGATCAAGCAAAAGAAAAAACCTAGAAGGAGAAGTATAAGCAGAAGCAGCAGATCTAGCAAGAACATTCACAAACCCTGGCTCTCGCAGGCACAACAAAACACGCTGCGCAAAAAATTACAACAGAGAGATTAAGTAAAATAAAATACATGAAGAAGGGGATAGATGCAGCAGGACTAATCCCTCTGCCAAGAATCCCCTGATTCCCAGATCCTGCGAACAGAAAACAGCACAAAAAAGCACCTTAGAAAAGCATAAGAACAACCACGGGGATAAGAATAAGCAGAGGGAGCAGATCTAGCAAGAACATCCATTAACCCCAACTATCGGCAGGGAGAGGAGAAGACACACTGGACTGAAGCAGAGGCGCAAGTGACTGATAGGAAGCGAGGGGGAAGGGGATAAGACGAGGAGAGCAGCGACGGTCGGCGTTCCAAAAGACGGGCTGGGCCTCTTAACAGGCACAAACGGGTGCCCCGCGTCGGCAACGAGCCCAGGAAAAAGCGATTCGACTGAACGAAACAAAGGGTCAGTCGATGCCACTCGGCCCAACTCAGCAAACAGAAGCAACCCGCGAAAAAAACCAGCACGCATCTTAGCGCAACATCTGACGGTCAAAAGATCGACTGACCTGAAACTGAAAAATCAGCTGACTGAAATACAGCTAAATCGCGACAAGTTCGCCGACCTGACCAGCGAGGAGTTCGCCGCCAGGTACACCGGGTTCAAGCCCGCGCCGCCGGGACCCAAGATGCTGCCGGGATTCAAGTACGAGAACGTCAGCCTCTCCGCCGCGGACGAGCAGGGCGTTGACTGGAGGACCACAGGCGCAGTTACCGGTGTAAAGTACCAAGGACGGTGTGGTACGTACCAACTCAGTGCATGCATGCACGTTCCTTACCGTCAGTAGTAGTATATAAAGAGTAGTTAGACCGTATGTAAACTTACACCATAAACTTTGGTTTGCTACGTACAGGATGCTGCTGGGCCTTCACCAGATCACCACCGGCCAGCTGGTCTCCCTCTCAGAGCAGCAGCTGCTCGACTGCACCACCGAGAAGCGAGAACCACGGGTGCGGCGCAATGTTTTAAATAACGGGCTATTGCGAAATAGCGGCGGACCTTAAAATGAACTATAGCGAAGCTATAGCAGGCTATGGCGGGCTATTTATACATGGAATCATTTAGCGACACCCTAGTAAAAAGGCTATATGGCGGGCTATAGCGAACCTATAGCCGGCTATTTAAAACATTGGTGCGGCGGCGGCTTCATGACCTCTGCCTTCGAGTACATAGTGGGAGGCATCACCACCGAGGACGCCTACCCATACGTCACGGCCCAAGGCAGGTGCGACTCTGATGCCACACAGCCGGCCGCCACCATCAGCGGGTACCAGGTCGTGCCTGCCAACAACGAGGACGCTCTCACCGCCGCCGTCGCTAACCAGCCCGTGTCCGTCGGCATCGATGGAAAGCAGCCGAGCTTCCAGATGTACAGTGGCGGCATCATGACCGGCGATGCCTGCGGCACAGAAATCAACCACGCGGTCACCCTGTCCAGCAGGATGGGACAAGCTACTGGCTCATCAAAAACTCATGGGGCCAAAACTGGGGAGAAGGAGGTTACATGAAGCTCCAGAGAGGCACGGGTGCTTGCGGCGTTGACATGCTGGCTTCTTACCCTGTCGCATGAACCTACGCAAGCACAAGATCCATTAATTAATCAATTAAAAATATCTATACTATCTATATAGTTTACGAATAACTCACGATATGGACCGTTGGATTGTTTGGATTGAATGGCTCACATTTGTTTGCCGGGGTCCTGAATCGTCGTTGTGCAATATATACTGTTGGATAAGAAAATCCTACGGCTGTTATTCCATGGATTCGCGGTGGTGCAGCATGGCTCCTGCATGCGCACATGGCCGCCATCAGGCTGGTACTGAGCATGTGACGTATGGGCCCATCCTGGCATCCTGCATCGTTCTGGTAAACTCCAGAGGTTTTCCCTTTTATAGAAAAAATTAACAGCCACTCTTCCCGACTCTCTGCACAATCTGCAATGGGAAAGAAAGGCCTGCTCGGTAGAAACCTTCAGAAAAAATAATATCAACCTCAAAATGCTTCAAATCTCCTGCTCATATTTAAATATGTATTATTTCCACCAAAAAATATTTATGTTTCGTACATTCCAAACTACATATGCTATATATGGATATAATATGAATAGATGATTTTATGTATTATCGAAATCAATAGACGAACAGATATATGTTGATGCTACAATAATTTCATTAAGGAACACACCTGTCTTAGAAAAAATGTGAACCACATATTTCAGAACCTACCAAAATACTTTATCATCGTTTTTATGTTTAGATTCAAGAAAAGTGCGATGCGATTATTTTAATATTTAAAAAACTTTCTCTAAATATTTTTAATATTTAGTTCTGTCGCACATGTGTACCATTCACATTGTCGCTATATGGGCCAGCCATAAGGATCAACTTTACATGTTGGAAATCATTCTGGAAGGACAATAAAAAGAATATAACCTAAGCATATAATAAATAGATGAATGGTTTATTTCGGGGTTTGATTGACATTGTGCACCAGCTGGGGTAGAGGACATGTGAAAAAAAAATCTTTAGAGAAAATGACAAGATAAAATCAATTTAACAACTACTTTAAATGTTGAATTAAGGGACCACCTACATGTCACATGCCTATTTTTTTTTTGTTTCGGTAAGTTCTGTTCACAGTCTGATTCAGGTCCAGTGGCCATAATATCATCTTCTTTCGGAACCATCGGTCGATGACCGGCCAATAGTGCACCAGCCAACCTCTGCGCTGCTTGACTCCACGTCCTCTGTCTTGGCATCAGACGCTAGGTTAATCGACTGGTCCAATTTGCAATTCGCACAACTAATAGCGTAATTTGTCTATGATATTACTCACTCTTATCTTATGCTTTATTTATAACATTCATGAACCTTTTTTTTTTCAATATTCATTGAAATGGAACATGCCCCACGGAGTAATTCATTATTTTTGTGCATGATTAAGTATTGACATGCAAAGCACGTGCAACTAACTAGTATACCACTAGTAGTAGTAAATGCTAGTCCTATATATAGAATAAACACAACCTGATCAAGGGCATGTGCTTGCTTTGAAGAGATTATTAAGGGGCACTCCTAGCTGTAACATCAGATTGTTTTACTATCTAATATGTACTATGAATGAGAGATTATTTGTACCATCCATACTAGCCACCTTCGACACTGTACTATATGTTTCAACAAATATAAAAGTGCTTTGTACATGTGAGAGTTCACTACAAAAAAAATATCGTCTCAACATATTCTAGACGATTTATCGCCAGAACATCATAGTCTTTCCTGAGGCCCCTGTTCCGTTGGTTAGGAAATGTCAATTTCAGCGCGGAAAGAACATTGGGAATGATAAGATCGGATGCCCCAGACCCAAACTACCCACGGTCCATTATGAAAATGTCAATTCTGTCAGGAAAAGATGTCACCAGTGTCATCCGGGACGCCCCATGCCTAACTACCCGCATCCGGGCTGGTTCTTTTTGTGCTCAAGTTCCAAGGACTAAGTACCATCGACAAGGTGATGTCCTAAATTGTGACTTGAAAAGGGGAAGCTCTTACACATGGTTCTCCTTAGTCAATTATTTTCACTGCTATAAAAAAGGACAATTTAAAAATGCAGTCAACAACCTTGTTAGGGAACTTACGTTCAATAGTAAATATGTTCCTGATCGTCCACAAGATCCAGCACACTGTGTGCTTGCCGGAAAGCATTGTCGGAGTTGCGACGTCAAGCTCGACGACGAAGCGGCGAGACACGTACGTATACATACAAAGCAGCCGATCAATCAGAGTATTGATTGATTCAGCAAGAAACAAGACGCCAGGAAGAAACTTGCTTGGAACCTCACCACATGCAAACGCACCAGATCGACCTTTTGTGTCCCGCTCTGCCGTAGCTACCCAGGGGCTTTTCTGCTTTATTTATATCACATGATTACATAGACTCCAACACAAATACGAACTAGTACTTGCCGACCTCGGGCTACCTAACCGTGTAACACAATGACTCATCTAAATTGAGACATACGTTTGGAGAGCCCTGCTCCGGTGCACCCCCCTAACTCAATTTCCCAGGGGTATTTTTGACCCCCGCCTTCTGTTTTTTCTCGGGCCCGCCACTGCCCATATCCAAGCCATGTAGCCCATATCCAAGCCCCGTATAACCCGTATACCCCATACGTATGTATATGGTGACATCCCAAGAAAAAAAGGTAGGACCTGCCGACGGCCCCATGACCAGGTACGACCTGCCGATGGCCGATCCATCAATCACGCAGGTCAATCAATCACGCAGCTCCACCATCATTCTGTTGAGGTTCTGTAGGATTATCGGCGGCGGCGATCTCATCGCCGGCGATCTCGTCCGACAGCGCGCGCGGCACCGTTGTGAATCTCGAGCGGTCGCAGGTACCGCATCCCGTTTCCCCACGTTTGTCTCGCTCGCGGCAGCTTCAAACGAGCTGCCGTTGTTTTCGTCGTAGTGGTTAACCTAGCGGGGCGGGTAACCTAGCTTTCCGGCGGTCCAGGCCATCGCAGATCTTGTTCTGCTAGTGCTGCTCGTCGTGCTATACACAGTGATCACACGGGCTAAAGTGGGTTTCTTCTTTCTAGGGTTAACCAACCTAACCTTACCTTAACGCCGATGACCGGTGTGGAGAGGGGGGAGGATCCATGGGTGGTCAGAGGTCGTTGGCGTCGGTTGTGTGCACGATCTGAACGCCCTCGGTTGGGGCACTCTCCGGTTGGGGTAGTTTATTTAACATCTGTGATCGTGCGCTAGGTGTTGTATATGTCAGCATTGATAATGTTTGCATATGTGATGAAAATATTATTTGTTGTAGGAAATGGCGGACGAGGAGTTAACTGATATGATGGTTGACATAGAGTTTGGAGAACTGATGAAAGACTGGATAGAAGATTGGTCAGATGATGAAAATTCAGATCTTGGAGATCAGTCAGAGAATGGGAACGAATGGGAAGATTTTAATGTGAGTGGCATTATCATGTTGTGATTTTTTGGTGCCATCCGACAACATTATATTTTTGTATTGAAATTTTATAGATTGATGAGCATGATGATGGTCAGGAAAACAATTCGGAGCTCTTGAATGAAGATTACATTAGTCAGGTACGTAAGTGAAAATTTCTGTTGGCATGCAAATTGAAAATCATGGAGAGGTATTGAATTTGGGCTCGAGCTCCTCAAACAAGGTCTCATTTGGCGAGTAGGGAACGGGAAGAACATTCAAGTTCAGAGGGACCAGTGGATACCGAGGTGTGAAGGACTGAAAGTGGCTAGCCTCATTGGCAGAACGAGGATCAGATGGGTAAACCAACTCATCGATCCTGTTTCTAGAAGCTGGAATCAGGAACTTGTTAACCGGATCTTTAGCCCTTTTGACGCCACGGAAATCCTGAAAATCAAAATACCACAACGCGAGGTGGATGACTGTATAGCATGGCATTATGAAAACACTGGGGTCTTCACAGTACAGAGTGCCTACAGGCTAGCTATGTTGATTAAGGGAACCGGGCCCCAAACTTCTAGCTCATCTGCAATTGTGGACGATCGAAGCATTTGGGACTGCATTTGGAAATCAGGAGTACCAGAGAAGATCAAAATTTTCGCATGGAGGGTAGCCACCAACACTCTGGCGACCAAAGCAAACAAATGCAAACACACCTTAGCCACGGACAGTACATGTGTCATTTGTGGTACATCGGAGGAGAGTGAATAT
This sequence comes from Aegilops longissima, assembly GCA_021605205.1. Taxonomy (NCBI): domain Eukaryota; kingdom Viridiplantae; phylum Streptophyta; class Magnoliopsida; order Poales; family Poaceae; genus Aegilops; species Aegilops longissima. The sequence goes on from CM038679.1 coordinate 580,619, forward strand.
CATGCGGTGGTTTCATGCACAAAGAGCAGAGCCCTACGTCAAGAGATGCAGACACACTGGAAGTTACCGAAGGAAAATGCATTTTGGTACACTGGACGGGATTGGCTACAGGGCCTTCTTAGTGCATGTGATGATGAAGAGCGCAACAAAATTTTATTGTTGTTGTGGCGAGCTTGGTTCCTCCGGGAGAATACAATTCATGGAAATGGTAAAGAATCTATCCAGAGATCAGTGGCATTTTTGATCAAGTATGAGCAGGAAGTGAAGGCATCCCAAGACAAGTCCAACAATGCAACTAACATCTGCTGTCAAAGTCTGTTTGAGGAACAAACCCATGCAGCACCAATACGAGCCACCAAGATGTGGAGTCCACCGCCAGCTGGCGTGGCAAAGCTAAACACAGATGCGGCCTTTGATGCTAACTTGGGAACGAGCACAGGAGGGGCAATCGCTAGGAATGATCAAGGCCTGGTTTTCTTTTTGATGGGACGCAACATGGGACATTGTGAAACAGTGGAGGAAGAAGAAAGTTTAGCACTACTGCATGGCCTTCAGGAACTGGCGAGATACTATAATGGTGCGATTCAGGTCGAGGTAGATTGTCAAACATTGGCCAGAGCGCTCTCCCCGGGGACGGAAAATACATCGCGCTTATTCCCAATCATTGCAGACATCCATGTAGCCCTGGGCGTCTTCAGATCGTATAGTGTTGGGTGGGTTAAAAGAGACCAGAATAGGGTTGCTGATTGCCTTGCTGCCCGAGTAAGGAGCACTGGCGATTTTCTTCATCTAGGCTCAGTTCATGATGATCTGACGGAGATCCTGCTACACGATTGTAACAAATCTACCTGACCCTTTTGGGTTACCCTCAAAAGAAGTCAGCGTGGCCGGAGTTGGTGGGGATGCATGGTGGCGACGCTATTAGAGTTATTGAGACGGAGCGGCCAGACGTTTTTGCTCTTCTGAGGTTGGAGGGAAGCTCGGAGCCGCCGAACGTTGAACTTAACCAGGTCTTCGGCTGGTGCTACGGTGTCGCACAGCCAATTGTCTCCCGGACTCCGATCATTGGATAGACGGCATGTTGTGTCGTTATGGCTCAAATGAACTACATAAAGGAGTAAATCTAAGTGTTGGAGCTTTGGTAACAATGCAAGCAAATCTGATACCATTTACCATGCATTCAGACTTTATTTCTAGTGGACCTAGTTATAGCTGCTTGCAGGCATGAAGTACATTGATCATTTGTGGTTCCTTTAAATTTATATGTATGAAACAACAAATAAATTTCCCCTTCTCCCATTTGCTAGCTACTCTATTTTATCTGGATTTATGAATAGGTTGAGTGACAAGTGCAGCTTATTATTGGAGAGACCCAGTCATGCATACATGTGTTTTTCAACCAGTGTATTATTGGAGAGACCCATGCGAAGGGAAATGCATTTTAAGTCAGCATGGCTGGAGCTGGTGGGGACGAATGGCAGCGACGCCATTACAGTTATTGAGAGAGACCGGCCGGACGTGTTTGCTCTTCTGAGGGAGGAGGGTGACCCGGAGCCGTCGACCTACGACCGTCACCAGGTCTACGTCTGGTGCAACGGCATCAAGCATCCAATCGTCTCCCGGGTTCCTGCCGTTGGATAGAAGGCATGCCCTCTCGTTCTGGCTCAAATGAAGTAAATAAATAACGCAAGCGAGCCTGATACCATTCGACACGCATTCAGGTTTTATTTCTAGTGGATCCAGCTAGATCTGCTTGCATGCATGGAGTACATTGATCGTTTGTGGTACCTTTAAATTAATATGTATGGAGCACTTAATAAATTGTCCCTTCTCCCATTTGCTAGCTACTCTATGTCCTATAGATTTAGGATTGCTTTTGGGTGACAAGTGTAGCTTGTTAATACTATTGGTGCAAGCGAATCGAGTTACCTGTGAGTCAGAGCTCGGACTGATTTGAAAAGCTAAGCCAATACTTCCTCCTTTTCGGTTTATAGGGCTTATCTCAAAATTTTAGTTTTTTTATTTTATAAGGCTCAATTTGATTGTTTCCCATCACATGTTCAGATTCCAAGGTGCATTAAATCATTGCATGCAAGTATTAAGAGAAAATTGACCAATGCATGTAATTTGTGCATGCATGCATTGCAATTAATGCACTGGTAAACATATTTTTTTGAGAAAAACAAGAGCATTAACTGGGTGCTTTTGCAAAATACAAAAAGTATTCCACCACTCATCATCTACCTTGGTTGGTGAGATTTTTGAATTGAGCCTTATAAACCGGAAAGGAGGGAGTAGCAGAAAGAGTCTATCCCTAGTAAACATAACAAATAGTTAAATAACAAGTCACTAGTGCATATACATGCTCCAAAACTGACGGGCGTTGGTGGAGTTTTCGTTTGAGAAGGTACAACGTGTCGTTCAATCAAACAACCAGAATACACGATCATACCACACGCAGAACCAGCCAGAATGCTCCGGACGCACCAACACAATCTCAACACTTTGCAGAAGGAGGAACCCCATAGAAATAAAAAATACAAACAAGACCTTGGAGATCCCTGTGCAGAATTGCCATTGTTGGTCTCCTTGAGCCGCCGCCACGGAAGATGCCGTCGGAGAAGGAGTTGCGTGAAACACACACAAAAAAAGGCGCGAAGCCTAAGCAGCCGGCAACTGTGGCCATGGGCAACAGGATCCGACAATTGCTCTTGTGGTCGCCTCGTGTGAGACTCCATATATAGCAGGATGTGACAATGGCCCTGGGTCGCAACCGGTTGCGGGGAGCATGTAGCTATATGTTTCAATGTGTTATCGTCTGACCAATGGGAATTTACATGATTCTAATGGGAAAAAATGGTCCATTGATTTCTAGTGATCAGCTTTTTATTGCCGCAACACGGCAATATGTTGGAAATGTGCCTCGCGTGAATACACTGGGAGTTCAATGATCACAGCGGAGAATTTGGGTTGCCAACCAAGGGCATACTACTAGGTCAGCATGGCGCACACATATGCTATAGTGCCAAGCAAAACACTTTAGGACAAGCTTATTCTAGCAAGCCGTTTTCCAAAACCTTGTACGGCTAGACCCAATGGTTGACTTTGGCCATATTTATCCTAGCGGCGATGGGACCTCCTATTCAGGGACCCCATCCACCATTCCTGTTTTTTGCTCTAGTTTTTCCCTATTTTTTTCAATAATTCAGGATAACAAAAAGTTCTTAACATAAAAAAATGTGAATTTTGAAAAATAATATTCATGAATTCAAAAAAGTTCACGATTTGAAAAAATCTTTCAGGAATTTAAAAAATGTTCATGGTTTCATAGAAGGTTAAAATTTGTGAAAAATGTTCAGGAATTTAAAATTGTTTATAAACTAAACAAATTTTCATGATTCCAAAAATATTCGTGAATTCAAAAATATTCACGATTCAAGAGAATCTGCACACATTTTCAAAAAAATCATGATTTTGAAAAATTGTTCATAAATTTATAAAATATTCATGAGTCGAACAAGTTTCATCATTTCAAAAATGTTCAAAGGTTCAAAAAATGTTCATGATTTGAAAGAATGATCATGAATTTGTAAAAAAAAATGATCATGATTTTGACAAATTCTTCACGAATTTTATAAATGTTCATGATTTCAAAAAACATTCGGGATTTAGGAGACTCTTCACAAGTTTGTAAAAGGAAGGTCCACGGTTTCGAAAATATGTTCATCAATTTAAAAAAAAATCAACATTTCAGAAAATGTGCATGACTTCCAAAATATTCATAAATTTAAAAGAGTTTTGCAAACTGAAAAAACTAGAAAAATGAATAATAATAATAAAAAAAAGAATAGAAAAACACGAAAGAAAGAAAAGAAAAACCAGCCCATGGAAAGACCAGCGTGTGTGTGTCAGTTCACCAAATATAGAGGGGGTTTTATTGCCAAAAAGAAAACTCCGGTTCCTTCGTGAAGCTTCCTTTGCTCAGAAAAAAATGCATTTCACAGTCTAAAAACTATACAATGTGTGTCAGTTGCGTCCTGTAAGCTTGAAATTGCACTTGAGAACAGAAAACACACGCTTGAGAAATTGCACTTGCGTCAAATATGGGCTTGCCGAACTGAAAAACCTCAAACTTTAACTGCCATACCTAGTCTAGGCAAATTAGCTGAGCTAAATACTCACGTCAAACAGATGGAGGGTTTGTTGGGATTATTTTCTCCAACCAACTCAACAGCATACCCATTCTAGGCAAATTAGCTGCTGCGACGAAGCGGTCATCTTTTTAATCAAGAAACTAATAGGTAACAGCTATCTTTTTTCTTTCTTTTTGTGACAAAGCGGTAGCTTTATAACTCTTGGCAATAGGATCGCAATCGGCAGCCAAAAGGGCCAGAGCATCCTAGAACCACAGTTTGATCTCTTTGACCAGCTTGGTCGAGGATTCGAATCTTCAGGTCAAGGGTTCTTGGGAGAAATTTCTCTGTCTCTTTGATCTGTTTGACGAGCTTGGCCGAGCAGATTCTCAAGAGTTTGTAAGCCTAAGCCTAAGCCGGCATCATCACCACTATCACCATCATCATCATCTTCTGGCGGCTTGACGTATAGCTACACTGCTCGCGAGGGTAAGATGAGGAACCGATCCTACTGGGCCAGGATCTGGCGTACCCGGAGGTCGTCCACCGAGTCCGACATAAGCGCTAGCCTCGGTGCCGGTGTCGATGCTTGTGCCAAAGAGGAGACCACCGCCAACTTGGAGCATGATGGCGAAGGAGGAAGGATGTATGTGCCCTTATGGAAGGGCGAAGAGGATGGTGGCGGCGGAGGAGGAAGAAACTTGTATGTGGCTGTCGGGAAGGATGAAGAGGACGGCAGGTCAAACCTCATGTGGGCCGCTCGAAACCTCCTCACTGGCGGTGACAAGCTCGTCCTGCTACACGTCCACCAGCCTGCCGACAAAATTATGACCGGTAAGCCTGTTTTTTCATTTTGGTGCATTCTCATAGTCTCGTTTGTCCCCACCCATTTTACGTTATTTTAGTGTCACTTCTCCTTCGGCACAACCTTCCTAAACACTTCAACGAAGTAGATTTCTTCATACCCCTTCATAATAAAGGGTAAGATGATCTTTTATTAAAATACATCACTCACCCGCCGGAACCTATATATCGTAAAAGTTCACAAAATAAGTATGCATGCACCCTCTAGGAATCAAACCACGGACCTCTTTGCACGTGAGAGTGAGTGGCTCTGACTAGTGTTTGTGAAAAATGAGGAGCATGCAAATTTACGAACCACTCCTTCCGTCCGAGTTTATTGAGCCCGTCAACCAAAACACATGTACTTATTTTGATTCCTAGAGTAGGTCCAGGTGTAAATTTCAAAAAAAAAGTAGGTCCAGGTGTACATAGGGCGACTAAGGAAGGGCAGCGTAATCTAGACATGTGTAGATTGGTCGAGGGGAATAATCGAATGGGGAGAGAAGCCTATCACGCCGCCCTTTTCTCCCTCAAAAACGGATCAAAATCAGCAATAAATCCCTATTAACTAGGATAAATGGCTGTTTTGATTGTTTTTTAGGGATAAAGACGTTCCACTTTGCATGATTCTCCGTTGGATTAGTATAATTTTCAAACCATTTGTAGAAGAGATGGACCTGCCGCTGATGGTGTTTACACAAACAATTTCTTTTCATGCTACTTTTGTAAAGAAAATTCAGGTGTGTCTTCAAGCCAAATTAAGATTACACGTGCGGTGCACGTGCGCATTTACTAGTGACGGGTAAATGGCTGTTTTGCTAACTAATGTATTGAAGGAGCTGCCACGTCCATGATCTGCATGCATATGTCGCCCAATTAGCACCAACGTCAGTTGAATGCTGCAAGATAATGAGGGGTTCCGAACTAGGCGCACGAACATTCTGAAGATCCAACAATGTTTTGAACAAATTGAACACATATTAAAATTTTCATTTAAAAAAGACATGAACATTTAAAAACAATGAACAACATTTTTTGAAAACATGAAAACAAAAAAAGGTTATGTTAGTTAAAATGTTAAGAACATTTTTTTGAACAACATTTTGAACAATTTTAAAGATATTTGAGGAGCGTGCAAACATAGGAACTAACATTTTGAACAGTTTTTTGAACACAACTTGAATACTTGCTTTCTTTTTGGCTTCTTACGCGGCAAATTTTCAAACCATTTGTAGGAAGGGATGGACCTGCCGCTGATGATGTTTACACAAACAATTTCTTTTCATGCTACTTTTGTAAAGAAAATTCAGGTGTGTCTTCAAGCCAAATTAAGATTACACGTGCGGTGCACGTGCGCATTTACTAGTGACGGATAAATGGCTGTTTTGCTAACTAATTTATTGAAGGAGCTGCCACGTCCATGATCTGCATGCATATGTCGCCCAATTAGCACCAACGTAACATAACGAGGGGTTCCGAACTAGGTGCACGAACATTCTGAAGATCCAACAATGTTTTGAACAAATTGAACACATATTAAAATTTTCATTTAAAAAAGACATGAACATTTAAAAACAATGAACAACATTTTTTGAAAACATGAAAACAAAAAAAGGTTATGTTAGTTAAAATGTTAAGAACATTTTTTTGAACAACATTTTGAACAATTTTATAGATATTTGAGGAGCGTGCAAACATAGGAACTAACATTTTGAACAGTTTTTTGAACACAACTTGAATACTTGCTTTCTTTTTGGCTTCTTATGCGGCAAATTTTCAAACCATTTGTAGGAAGAGATGGACCTGCCGCTGATGGTGTTTACACAAACAATTTCTTTTCATGCTACTTTTGTAAAGAAAATTCAGGTGTGTCTTCAAGCCAAATTAAGATTACACGTGCGGTGCACGTGCGCATTTACTAGTGTCGGATAAATGGCTGTTTTGCTAACTAATGTATTGAAGGAGCTGCCACGTCCATGATCTGCATGCATATGTCGCCCAATTAGCACCAACGTCAGTTGAATGCTGCAAGATAACGAGGGGTTCCGAACTAGGCGCACGAACATTCTGAAGATCCGACAATGTTTTGAACAAATTGAACACATATTAAAATTTTCATTTAAAAAAGACATGAACATTTAAAAACAATGAACAACATTTTTTGAAAACATGAAAACAAAAAAAGGTTATGTTAGTTAAAATGTTAAGAATACTCAGAAACCGTCCGGTTATCAGAAATCTTGTCCATAAATATTACTATCACAAACATGTGCGCAGGGATGGCAAACTATCGCATGGACGTAGGACGTGGTGTCAAAGCGGTGACCCGAACCCGCGCACCTCTGAAGGGGTAGAGGCTTGTTGACCACTGCTACAACAGGGAACTACTGATGTGTAGTATGGGTCCAATAGGATATATTTTCACCCCAAATATTTCTGAATTTGAATTTGAATTTGATTTGAAAATTTCAGCTGAAAAAAATTCGAGATTCCCAGATTTTTCAGAGACTTTTTTTTCCGGTCCCTCCTAGAAAAAATCAGAATTGAGAAAAAAAATAAACTTGTCTGTCACACAGTTTCAAAAAAATAAACTCCCCATATAATCTAACTATATATGCTGATTCAACTCACTGCCAGCACATCAATTACGCAAGGTTTTTTGGTGCCGCAGGATTACGCAAGGTTGATGCAAGCCAGCTGCAGGAGAAGGAGCTCAAGGCATATAGGCAGTCTGAGAAGGAGGAGATGAACACACTTTTAGACCGGTACCTCCGTTTCTGTATATCTTCTCTCAAGGTCAGCTAAACCAATTCCATTCTGAAAATCGTGCATATATTTAGTTCACTTTACGATTGCTATTCTAGTTCATCTCATCTTATACGTAATTGTTTTCTTCACAAATTAATAGACGCAAGGTGGAGTAATGGTGATCGAGAGTAACAGCCCTGCAAACGGCATCGCCAAGCTCATTGATCAGAATCACATCACAGACTTTGTCATGGGAACATCTTCCTTCTCACTGTATGTCTAGACCAAATGCGTAAAGCTTCGTAACGAGGTTTCATCGATAAACACGCACATCAAAATTGTTCACTCACTGCACCATTTATGTACATGCACTAGAGCAAAGCGCCGCGCACAAATCAAAATTGTTCACTGAGTGCACCGTTGATTTATATACACTAAAGCAAAGCACCGCGTTACTTATGTAATTATATGCTCAGGTCAAATCACTATATATGTAAAAGTCTTATTTCTTATGAATGTCGCTGCTATTCTAACAACCTAGCGGCGATGAAATAGGCGGAACAACAAATAATTAGCACGATAGGTACTAACTATTTAGCTTAAAACAATGCCCTTTGTAAGTTGTCACACAGCCCTATTTTTTTATTACTTGTGCTGTACTACTTGGTGAGCAAATGAGAATCGCAAGTTGACATTAAATTCCCCAATACAAACTACTAGTATGTCTTTGCTGATTGTCAACTTCCTCTGTCTAAAGTCAATAACAGTATGGCTTTACTAACTATCATCTCCCCCTCAGTATAAATAGTTAAATTCTGAAGTACAAGTCAAATACTCCAATAATAATCTGAGCTATTTATGTTGATTGTGAATCTTTCATGAACAGGAAGAGGAAAGTACCAAAATCAAAAGTCGCAGCCATCGTGCATCTACAGGCTAAACCATATTGCCAGATCTTCTATATTTGCAACGGAACTCTTGCTTGTTCTAGGTATGACTGCGTGTAGCCCTCAAGATTACATACAGCAAATACTACATAACATTTGCAAATTTCAGCTCGAGCGACTACCCTCAGTTTACAGTTGACAAAACAATGCTTATGTGCCATGGTTCATCATTTTTTAGGGAGGCCACTCAGCTTTCTACAAAAGTAGAGTCACCCCAAAGCAGCTGCACCAGCACTGATTCACACTGTTTCTTAGGCTCCAAAGAGCAACAAGCCCATCAACGATGGTCCAAGAAGCCAGTTAGCTATACATATCCCTTGTTCGGATCGACAACAGACAGTGCAGAAAACATATCAGGTGCAAGGCAGCGGTCGACTCATATGAGAGTAACAGGTTTCTCCCTAAATTCCAGCCAGCAAAACACTGGAGGATCCTCACTGGCTCTGCAAGATTTAAATACTATGAATGGTTCACCAGTACATGTTTCGATTGCAAGCTCTAAAGAACATCGACACTCTATGGTAAGCCACATCAATTGGACTGAGCAGAGTTCTCTATTGAATCATAATAATCTTATGCATGTGTGTAGAGGGTACAGTAACTTCACAAAAATGCTAGACTTACGGGCTACTTACGGAATCATCTTACCGACCCCTCCCACTAACAAATCTCTCCTTCCCTTAAATTCAGCTGTGGGCCATGCTTCTAATTTCCCATCCAACCAAAAACTACCACACAAGTCCGTAAGTTAATTCTGTAGGATGTGCTCCGTAGGTGTAGCATTGTTCGTAATTTTATGTCTCTGTGTGTACCCTATATATGGGTACAGACACTATAGAAGAACTATTCTTCTGTTATCTAAAACCAAAAACTGTTAGGAAATCAAGTACTATGTTTTTAAATACGAATATGCATTATAGGTTAGTACCATTATACGAATATCCACTGACAGTAACCAAAAGATAACGGCAAATGACATTCATGTTGCATTTAATGTTAGAACTACGATTCAAGAGTGCAAGTGTAGAGAAAAATCTCATGTTGTAGTCACCTTCAACCAGTATACTATATCTAATGTTTTCCAATAGCACTGTGGAAAATTCCACTTTGCCAAAACTTACTGATATTGCTCTAACATCAAAATTTTGGTTGACCAACCAAGGCATGTTGTGTTCCTCTTAGTTGTAATACCTAATGTTTTATACCTAGAATTCAACGCAAACATAATGTTTTATAGGTAGAAACTAGTGTGCAGCTTGATGTATTTGAGAAACTACACCGAGTCCGTAATGAACTGGAGTGCTCGAAAAAAGAAGCATCCGAGGGCGAGCAAAAAGCCGTAAGGAATCTGTTTGAAGCTTCTATGATGGTATGTTATTTGAAATTTTCACATGCATTTAGCTATCCATTGTTGATGCCTAATCTACCGTTTTCCCAACTCTCATCTCTAAACGCATACTCCCTCCGTCCCGAAATAAGTGTCTCAAGCTTGGTACAACTTTATACTAAAGTTAGTACAAAGTTGGGACACTTATTTCGAGGCGGAGGTAGTAGCATTCATGTTACTTGGTGCATCTGTCTTTGACTAAGTGAACTTTTTCTTGCAGTTCAAAGCACGGGAGAATGCACTCCGCAAAGAAAAAAAAGAGGTAGAGGATAGACTGACCAGAGAAAACACTGGACTCAGAAAAGAACACCTCTATATATGCAAAGAGCTGCAAAAGGCAAATGAGCAAAGAGCAGAACTGGAGAATAGTGTATTTGGCCCTACTAGTGATGTTGCCTTAACAGAGTTCAGCTACGCAGAGATAAATGAAGTGACGGCCAACTTTGATGACTCCAAAAAGATTGGGGTTGGTGGGTGTGCAACCGTCTACAAGGGATTTCTACGACATACTACCGTAGCCATAAAGAAATTCAACCGTGAAGGCGCAACAGGAGATAAAGAGTTTAATGCCGAGGTATTTTTCATCATTAAGAGTAAGACATGTTGTCAGATGAAAACAAGTAAAATGGTGCATCTTAATATGTGACTTTCCAATATATTGTAGGTAGAAACACTTCGTAGGATGAGGCATCCGAACCTTGTGACCCTGATAGGAGTGTGCATGGAGGCCAGAGCGTTGATCTTCGAATTCTTGTCGAACGGAAGCCTAGAGGATTGTCTGAAGTGCAACGACCAAAGAGAACCGCTCTCATGGCGAACGCGCATCAAAATCGCTGCCGACATCTGCACGGGACTTATCTTCCTCCACTCCAACAAACCAAAAGGCATTGCACATGGTGATCTCAAGCCTGGCAATGTCCTTCTGGATGCCAGCTTTGTTTGCAAATTGGCAGACTTTGGGATCTCTCATCACTTGAATGTAACAAACACCACTATCACCCCATATCACCGAACAAACCAACTCAAGGGCACAATGGGATACATGGACCCAGCATACATTGCCTCAGGGGAGCTCACAGCACAGTATGATGTCTACTCCTATGGAGTAGTGTTGATGCGATTGCTAACTAATAAGAGCCCCCTAGGCCTTCCACATGTTGTGGAGGCAGCCATTAGAGAAGGCACGTTGCTAGATCTAATTGATACTTCTGCAGGGGAATGGCCACCTGAGAGTGCTGAAGAGTTGGCAAGACTAGCACTGCGTTGTTGCCGGTTAGAACGAAAGGAGCGGCCTAATCTTGCAAAGGAGGTTTGGGGTGTCTTGCAAGCCATGATGAATTGTCAAGACCAGAAATGGGGGCCACCAACGTTTTTCATCTGTCCAATGACACAGGTCCGTTAACTAAACAAAGAAATGAAGCACCAGAATTGTGTGATGCCATTCGCACGAACAGTTGCCTTTTTTTTTGCCAAGAGTGGATTTTCTACTCCTGGGTGCACCTACACCCCCAATCCTCCATGAACAGTAACTTCAAAAAAATAGAAAGCAAAAATTAAAAAAGCTGAAATTTTAGGACATGAAACATGATCAAACATTTGATGTTCTTGCAAAGTTTCGGCCACAAAATACATTCAAAGAGCTTTCGCCCAAATAAAAAAATCAGTGTAGAAAATTTTATGCACTTTTGAGCAGTAATTTCATTTTCTTTTTTTGTGAGGGGTCCTCTTTTTATTTATGGCTGAAACTTTGCAAGAATATCAAATGTTTGATTTCCTGAAATTTCAGATATTTTTTTTTTAATTTTCACCTGGTGCACCTATACCCGGGAGCAGCCACACCTTTCTCTTTCCCGATTAAACACTTGCAACCTTTACAATTCAGTCACTGAATTAGTTTGATATAACTTGCATCCTTACATAATATTTTCAGGAGATCATGAGGGATCCACACATTGCTGCTGATGGATTCACATATGAAGGTGATGCCATAAAGGACTGGTTTCAAATGGGGAACAAAATTTCCCCCATAGCCTACGTTAACTTTGCACACCATGAGTTGATACCGAACAATGCCCTTCGTTTTGCAATTCAAAAATGGCAAAAGCGACAACAACCATGACATTTTAACCTTCCATTTTATTTGTATGATGCCATGTTTATGATGTGAAACAAATGACTCTTATAATTAAGTGTGTACAGACAACTTTTTATTGTGCCTTCTTAATTAGAAGCTACCATTTTCTGATTGCTTAGTATCACAAATGAGGAATGATGCACATGCTTTCGGTTACATGTTATTGGGAATTGGAATGAACTCGCATGGTGGGTATTCAAGTTGAATGAAACAGTGATGTGTACACCCATTGTAATCCACCATGGCTGGCTTCTGCGAAGCTAGCTATGCATAGACCGGGTGTGTGATCATTCTGTTTGTTTACTCTTGATGTTTCATTTTGAGTCAATAAAATCCACCTTTTATCGGAAAAAGTAAACATCAATGATAATAAATATAAGTTTTATGTGGCTGTTATCAATAGACACTTAAAAGTGTATCCAATAGCTATATTTGTATCAAACATGTGTATGCCGGCTTAGGGAGAACACCTAGCTCAATATATGGGTTGAAGATGTGCCAAACAGAGCAATTGTTGATTCTTCTAGACCAAGACATAAATCCAGCTTGGATGTTTGTCAGGTTAAAATTAGGTTTGTGTTCACAATAATTTGAGATGTGTACGGATGCTTTGTGAATTTCAGCTAGGTTCCTATAATTTTCCCTACATGAAAACCCAATAATATAGACGGGTTCTACTAGGAGAGAGTTGGAACCCAAAAAAAATTGAGGCTGAAATAAGTAAGTTGCTCTCGGGGGAAGTATACTGCTAAATTGACGATGTTCAGGCTAAAATTTTACCTGATGAAAGCATGACAACTAGCATGTCATTAACAAAACAATTGGTTGCATTTATTAAACAAGAAAATCCGAGATACTTATCATACCTGTCCGAAATTATACACATTGGTGGATCTGTTTTCAGAGCAAGTGGATCCACATGGCTACCAAACATTGCATGCCCATTCAGGTTATGTTTGGTAGCACAATATTGAAAAAACCAAAGTATTGAAAACCACAGGATTTCAGCATGTAGGTACAAGATACCGCAGTTTTGACATACCAATTTATTTTGAAGTATTGAGAATACTGCGACCTGTTTTGCAAATGCTTATATGCAACAACATAAATTAGCTAGCTAGCTAGCCGTATGAAGCAGTTGTAATACGCGCGTTCCTAGCTGCATGCACTGAACGGCCATGCACAGAGCTAGCTTACCGGAAAAGGAGGCAGCTGAACACGACGTGGAGCTGCCCATGGCTGCGCGTAGGCTAGTCCACAACCTGCTGCATCCTTTCTATGTTGTATTGGATTGGATCTTGTGTGCTAGACTATATTGTAGGTGACCAACGGGGGCGTGCCACCCAACTTCAATACCATGACAACAACACTATTGCTCTTGGCTAGCACTGTGCAGTAGGATGAGAAACGACGCGGCCGTGCCGAGGCCGACGGCCAGCGCGGAGAGGCGAGAGGACGAAGATCAACATCCTCACATTGTTCTCTCCTTTCTTGTCTCTTGATTCGTTTCCGACTGAGATGCTCTTTAGAGACAACATGATGGCTGCGACTTGAAGGGAGGAAGAAGATAACATCCGGTGTTTCTTTCGCGTGCTCTGTTAAAAAAAAAGAGGTTGAAGCTTCTTTTTTTTAGACAGAGAAAATAGTGTAGTTTTAATTCCACACTTTTCGCTGATAGCCAAACAGCCCATAGTAATTAAAACTATAGTATTTAAAAGAACTGCACTACTCTCAAAACACTTTAAAAATACTTTGTGAGCTTGCCATGGCAATGGGGCGTCTCCAGAGCCGCACAGACCAAGCATCGATGTAGCCACATGCGGCGATCTCATCTTGGCTTTTAGTTTTCTTGCTCCTAGCCACGTGACACATGTGGTAAGAAATTCAAACTATTCTGAAGAAAAAAAACAGAACCAGCCTACTGGCCTCTCGCTAGCCGGCTTGCGTTGCTCTGATTTGAGCCAGACGTCGTTTGTAACACAGACCGCATCCAAGGCCAGACCTGACGCTGACATAAGCCCCAGCTAAAGGCTCAGGCAAATGAAGGTTACAAACCATGGCACAACCTAGCAGGGATCACTTTCCGGTCGAAGTCAGGCCTCGTGTTGGGCATCTTTCCTCCAGTCGGTCCAAGATAGACAAACGACGAGTCGACTATCGGAGGGGTCGCCCAACGACAACCGGTCGACGATTTTCACAACGCAATTATATTGATTGTTAACTACAACTGCTATTTCTTAGTTACGCTAGAAACAATCAGACTTTAATGGGCCACTATTACCCGCATTAATACCAGCCCATCATGGAACCCCTCCTGATGCACTCTACTCCCTCGGTCCGCGAATAAGTGTACATCTAGCTTTTGTTTTAAGTCAAAGTTTTAAGATTTTGACCAACTTTATAAAAAATAATAGTAACATATATGACATCAAATTGATATATTATCAAAGTACATTTCAAAACGAATCTAGTGATACTAATTTGGAGCCATAAATGCTTTTACTTTTTCCTAGAAAAGGTGGTCATTGACTGAAGACAAAGCCTAGATGTATACTTAAGACAAAACCTAGATGTACACTTATTCGCGGACGGATGGAGTATATAAGATGGGAGACGTGCACCGGCTGAGGATTGAACACCATTGTAAGCTTTACATGCATGAGAAAGAACACCACACAAGAGTAAAGTATTACCTCCAGAGCCGAAGGCTTGAACCTATATAATTCCTGATGCGGACTCCCATCTACATCTTTTGGTAGTCACTACGCTCCTCCATACACACTCGATCCTATAAGTGAAATAACCACGACACATAGCGTATATAAACTTGTAAGTTAACAATAACCACAACAAAAATGGTTTTCCGATGAGTTCTAAGTAAAGATAGGATCTGTTCATTGGCGGTGCGACAAGGCAAGTAGGAGCGTAGGAGGTGGAGCAGCCGTGGGTCATAGGGATGACCATCAGAAAAGAAAACAATAGAATTTAGGATATATTTTCACTAGGAATGCTGTTTCCCTCTCTTCTTTCCTTTTACTAGCTTCTTGTAGTTAAACACTCAAGAAAACAACATTAATTATGAAGAACAATGTGGTCACATGAGAGCCCAATTTGTATTATTTTTTTTCAGTATTTCCCAACAACAGATCCCTCCTCTTACAGATGCATGTGCGCATGCGAGAAAATGACTCTGAGTGGGAACATATAAGCATCCCTAATAGCTCCTGTAGAAATCTGCTAGTAGTAAAAGTCGCTTCATGGGATGTCCACTATAATTTAGGGAAATTTGTCTTTTCGCTAACTTTTCTCAATTCCTGACGTCGACGGCACCCTGACGGAGCCGCCCCGCCTTCTCGTCACCAAGGACAAGGAGGGGAAGGAGTCGACCGAGCTGAACCCTCTTCATCCCATCTGGGAGAGGGAGGACCAGCAGGTTCTGGGCTACCTGCTCAACAACCTCACAAAAGAGGTGCTCGTCGCGGTCACCGCGGTCACCACCGCGCATGCTCTGTGGACAGCGCTCGCAGGTATGTTCTCGTCGCAGTCCTTGAGCCGCGTCAACAACATCCGTACTGCCTTGATCAATGCGTAGAAAGGGAACCAATCGGTGGCCGCCTACTTCGCCACCATGCGTGGCCTTGCTGATGAGCTCGCCGCCGCCGGCAAGCCCATCCAGGACGATGAGCTGATCTCATATCTTCTTCACGGGCTGGACATGGACTACCAGCCACTCGTCTCGGCCCTGGATGCTCGCGTCACGCCGGTGTCTCTCGATGAGCTCTACTCCATGTTGAGCAACTTCGACCAGCGCGTCGCCCAGTACCACAGCGTTGGCGGCGGCTTCAAGTCGTCGGCGAACGCAGCAACTCGCGGGCGTGGTGGCTACTCCCCACGTCACCGCGGTCCTCCTCGCGCCAAGGGCAAGCACAGCAGCGGCAACACCAACAACGGCGGCTCTCGCGGCGGTCGCCCCATCTCCACCAACAACAGGGGTCGCCGCGGCGGTTCGGGTCGTTCACGTCCTGATGCCGTTCGCTGCCAAATCTGCGGGAAGCCAGGCCACACCGCCAAAGACTGCTGGTATCGCTTCGATGAAGATGATGCCTCCTCTGAAGATGATGAAAAGGTTGCCGCTGCTGCTGAAGGATCCTATGGCGTCGACACCAACTGGTACCTTGACAGTGGCGCGACCAATCACCTCACGAGTGAGCTAGAGAAGGTGACCCTCCGTGAGAAGTATCACGGGAAAGACCAAATTCACACCGCCAGTGGTGCAGGTATGAGCATACGTCACATTGGTCACTCGGTTATACGTACCCCTTCTCGTAAAATTCATCTTCGGAAAATCTTGCATGTTCCTAGTGCCAACAAAAATCTCCTATCCGTCCATTGCATTACCATTGACAATAATGTCTTTATTGGATTTCATCCTTTTTTCTTTTTGATAAAGGATCAGGCCACGAAGAAGGTACTATATCGAGGTAGATGCATTCGAGGGCTTTACCCGTTGATTCCGGAGCTTAGGAGATTCAATAAACAAGCCTATGGTGTTGTCAAACTCTCGTCAACACGTTGGCATGATCGTTTAGGCCATGCTTCTTTTCCTCTTGTTGAACGTTTGCTTAGGAAAAATAAGCTCCCGTTTGTTGGTGAGCGAAACATTGAAACTATTTGTGATTCTTGCCAAAGAGCAAAAAGTCATCAATTACCATATCCTACTTCTACAAGTGTCTCTACTCAACCATTGCAATTAATTTTTTCTGATGTTTGGGGCCCTGCTCCTAGTTCTGTTGGTAGACACAGGTACTATGTCAGTTTTATTGATGACTACAGCAAATTCTCCTGGATCTATCTTCTCAAGAAAAGGTCCGAAGTTTTTCAAGTGTTCAAAAATTTCCAAGCACTTGTTGAACGTAAGTTTGATAGCAAGATCATTGCTGTTCAATCTGACTAGGGAGGGGAATACGAGAAATTAAATTCCTTTTTCCAAGCACTTGGCATTTCACACCATGTGCCATGCCCTCATGCTCACCAACAAAACGGTTCTGCCGAACGTAAGCATAGGCATATAGTTGAAGTTGGCCTCGCACTCCTAGCAGGTGCTTCCATGCCACTAAAATTTTGGGATGAAGCATTTCTCACTGCCGTTCATATCATCAATATGCTCCCAAGCCGTGTCATAAACAATGAAACTCCCACAGAACGGCTTCTTCATGTCAAGCCCAACTACACATCTCTACGTGTCTTTGGGTGTGCATGCTGGCCCAATCTCCGTCCCTACAACCCTCGCAAACTCATGTTCCGATCTAAACAGTGTGTTTTCCTTGGGTATAGTGCACAACACAAGGGGGTTAAGTGCCTAGATGTTTCAACAGGCCGTGTCTACATTTCCCGCGATGTTGTGTTCGATGAGAACAAGTTTCCTTTCGCTGATCTACACCCTAACGCCGGTGCTTTACTTCGTAAAGAAATCCTCCTTCTACCATCCTCTCTTACTGGCCTCGATGAAGGGGAATGAAACCGCGATGATCATATGTTGACTAACCCTCAAACCACTGTGCACGAGTTGTGTGATGTTGCAGGAGAAAACGGATTAGAAAATGATGAAGAAAATGATGTACGAGGGCCATATTTCATGTGCCCCGAACCAGGGAGCAAATCAGCCTCGGGATCAGTTCCTGTGACAGCGGCAAACCTGCCCAGCGGATCAACCCCGGGATCTGGCGCTGCTGGCGGGGGGCAGGATCTCCTCGGGAATTCGCGCCGTCAGCGCCAACAACCGCGCGTGGGGACGGCGACACCGCGCACGCCGCGGCCAGCGAGCCCGCGTCTGCCACCTGTCCGCCTCCGATTGGTCCTTCGGGGGCCAGGTTCCCGGTCCAGCCCGTTTGCTACAAACGGCGCGATCTGCGTCGGCCGACCGGCGCGGGACCCGTCTCTGGCGCAGCGGACGCTGGCCCCTCATCACAACGCAATGATGAGCCCTGTTCGCTGGGATCTTCTGCGGAGCCGCGCCGTTGCACACCGTCGCCTACCGCCACAGAAAATCCACCGGCGGAATCTGCCGCTGAACCTGCTGCTGCTTCGCCCAGATCCGCCTCGGGATCAGTTTCTGCTGCTCCTACAGGCTGCACGGGATCTTCTGCACCACCGGTACAAGCTACACCACCACCGAGACGTACACGGCTACAACAGGGAGTAATTCAACCAATCAATTATAAGCACATTACGAAATATGGCATGGTGTGTTCTATAGGTGAACCAGGTGAACCTTACACACTTGATGAAGCCCTAGCTGATGAAAACTGGAAGAAGGCCATGAATGAAGAATACATGGCACTGAAAAGAAACAAAACGTGGCACTTGGTCCCTCCACAACAAGGTAAAAATCTCATTGATTGCAAATGGGTGTTTCGGATCAAGAGAAAATCTGATGGCACCATTGATCGTTACAAGGCAAGACTTGTGGCAAAAGGCTTCAAGCAACGGTATGGTATTGATTATGAGGAAACATTTAGTCCAGTGGTAAAAGCTGCAACCATTCGTCTTGTTTTGTCCATTGCTGTGTCCAGGGGCTGGACTCTCAGACAGCTAGACATGCAGAACGCGTTTCTTCATGGTGTTCTGGAAGAGGAAGTGTACATGAAACAACCTCCTGGGTTTGAAAGCAAAAATGCACCGCTGCATGTGTGTAGACTTGACAAAGCTTTATATGGGTTAAAGCAGGCTCCGAGAGCGTGGTATTCACGTCTCAGTCAAAAGATGCAAACTCTTGGCTTTGTTCCATCTAAGTCTGACACCTCACTGTTTATTTATAACAAGTGCAATACTCATATCTTTGTTCTCATCTACGTTGATGATATTATTGTTACAAGCTCATCTGATGAAGCCATAACAGGATTGTTGAAGGACCTCAGTGCAGAGTTTGCTCTTAAGGATCTTGGAGATCTGCACTATTTCCTAGGGATAGAAGTGAAGAAACATAATGGTGGACTTCACTTGTCTCAAGAAAAATATGCAACTGATCTGGTAAGAAAGGCTGGTTTGCAAGGCTGTAAACCTTCACCTACTCCACTATCTAGTTCGGAAAAATTGTCTCTCACAGAGCCTTGAGCCAGGAAGACAGCACTAAATACAGAAGTCTTATAGGTGCACTTCAATATCTTACTCTTACAAGACCTGATATATCATTTGCTGTTAACAAAGTCTGTCAATTCCTTCATGCACCCACTACTGTTCACCTGACTGCTGCTAAGCAAATAGTTAGATATGTCAAGAACACTCTTAATATTGGTCTTAACTTCAGCAAGTCATCATCCACATTGCTCAGTGCTTTCTCAAACTTTGACTGGGCAGGCTGTTTGGATGATAGACATTCTATTGGGGGATTTGCAGTGTTCTTTGGTCCTAACTTGATTTCATGGTGTGCAAGAAAACAGGCCACTGTTTCCAGATCCAGTACTGAAGCAGAATACAAGGCATTAGCAAATGCTACAGCTGAAATCATATGGATGCAGTCTCTCCTAAGGGAGCTTGGTGTAAAAAGCAAACAAGCTCCATGCTTATGGTGTGACAATTTAGGTGCAACTTATTTGTCTGCTAATCCTGTTTTTCATGCCAGGATGAAACACATTAAAATTGACTTCCACTTTGTCAGAGAGCGAGTGGCTCAAAAACAGCTTGATATTCGTTTTGTGCATTTCAAGGATCAGGTTGTGTCACGTACATGTCACGCATGGCTTGAAGACTCCAAGGTGCAAGGCGCAGGATATAGGATAGATTATCAGTTTAAATTCTCTTCTTATTTCCTGTAACCAATTCTATCTCTTCTTCTGCAAGATGTAAACCTCCTGTAATATCTCAACGATGTATGCGCTTCAGGGAGGTGCGCCCCTGCCTATAAACACGTAGCACGTCGCCTCAGGTCGAGGTAAGACGTTTCCGCCTAACGCACAGATACATCTCAAAAAGATTATACCAATAGAAAACTTAATATGTTATATTTTCTAATGGTATAACTTTGCGTACAAAATTTGTGTATCTTGGGACACACGTGTGTCTCTTAAACCGGAAAGAAAAAACTCAGATTTGGGCCCTCGAAGAGGATACGCGTTGGTGGCCGTTGGTATTAATTGTGTAGAGAAAACACATGGGAGACGGGCAAAGGTAAGCGACAATTTATGCATGTAGGGTTTGTTGGGATTGTTTTCTGCAACCAATCCAACGGCACGCCTGGTTTAGGCAAATTACAAAAGGCCGTTCTGGGCAGACACCATTCTAATCGAGAAGCAGAGTCGTGCAGTTTCCTTTCCTTTTTGCGATCGAGCCGCGGCTTTATTACCCGGCCGGGGTCAAAATGAGTGCTCACAAATCGGCCGGCTTCAAGCATGTACAGCTACGGCGCTTCCGAGGCCAAGCAAAGGAAAGAATCCCACTTGGCCAAGATCAGGCACTCGTCCCGGCGCCCGGCTCCCAGGAGGGCTAGCCTCGATGCCGGTGCCAGAGACGAGGTGTATGGCGACGGAGGCAGAGACGAAGGAGGAGGAGAGAAGCTGTATGTGGCCGTCGGGAAGGACCAAGAGGACGGCAGGTCCAACCTCCTCTGGGCCGCTCGGAACCTCCTAGCCGGCGATGAGAAGCTTGTCTTGCTGCACGTCCACCATCCCGCCCACAGAATCATGACCGGTAAAATTAAGCGCCAAACTCTCTGCACAAAGTAATGAAGATACACAATAAAATGTTTTCCTTCTCCACACCACGTACTTATATTGATGTTGCTTCTGTCTTCAGTCACTTACTTAATTAATACTACTACAATCTATCTATCTGTCTGTCTATGCTGATCAAATTCTTTTGTCGCAGGATTTCGCATGGTCGATGCAAGCCAGCTTCAGGAGAAGGACCTCAAGGCATACCGGAAGGATGAGGAGGAGGAGATGAACACACTTTTGAACCGCTACCTCGACTTCTGCAGAGATTCTCTCAAGGTCTGCTCAGCTAAAAAACGGCCAATTCCATTCTCAAAATCATGAATGCATGTATTTTATTCACTTCTTGTCGATTCAGAAGAAGAAAAAAAACATTATTCTTTACAGATGCAAGCCGAAACGCTGGTGACCGAGAAGAACAGTACTGCAAATGGCATCGTGAAGCTCATCGAACAGAATCACATCACAAACCTTGTCATGGGGACATCCTCCTTCTCGCCTGGCGTCCAGACCAAATACACCTTCGTAATGAGGTTTCATCGATAAACACACACACCGCATACTGTGCTTGTTTCTGTGCATAGATATATATATATAGGGCAAAGCACCGCGAAATTTGTGTAATTATATGTAAATTTCTTATTTCATGTACGTGAATTAATGTCTCTGCTATTGTAAACAAGCGGCGATAAAACAGCTAGGCTGCACAACCAATTAATCGGTATTAAAACGCGGCCCTTTTGTAAGTTGACACACAATCCAGAATTTGTCTTCCTTGTCTAGTATTACTTAGTTAGCAAATGACAATTAATCACAATACACTCCCAATAACAAAACGCTACTAGTACATAATATGGCTTTACTAATTACTATGACACACAATACACTCACAATTAGTATTACTTAGTTAGCAAATACTCCATTTAATATGTCTTCCTGGTCTAGTATTATTTAGTTAGCAAATGACATACAATAAACTCACAATTAGTATGGCTTTACTAATTACCCCCCACCACCACCACCACCACACACACAGACAGTCTATAGTCTAATGTACAAGTCAGATACTCCATTTAATAACCTGAGTTATGTATGTTGATTGTATGGATGGTTGCTTTATTTATAAACCGGGGCGAAAGCCTATTTCAAAAGAGAGTTGTATATGTTGATCGTGAAAATCTTTCATGTGGACAGGAAGAACAAAGCACCAAACTCAAAAGTTGCAGCCATTGTGCATCAACAAGCCAAACCATATTGCCAGATCTTCTACATATGCAACGAGACTCTTGCTTGCTCTAGGTATGACCGCCATGCATGCATTGCAGCCCTCGGCTCGACATAAAAAAAATTGCTACATAGAATCTGCTAATTTAGTTTCTCAAAGAAAAAATCTGCAAATTTCAGCTCGATTGACTACCCAAAGTTATTTCCAACTGACAAAACAACGGTTCATCATTTTCAGAGAGGCCACTCAGCGTTTGATAGAAGTAGAGTCACCGCAAAGCGGCTACACAAGCACTGATTCAGACCGATCCGAGTTCCCTACAAGATCCCAATCCCAATCACTATCACCAGGGCATACAGGTTTCTTCGGTTCCACAGATCAAAATTCCCTTCAACGAGAGTCCAAGCAGCCAGTTAGCTATACATATCCCTTGTCAGCATCGGCAACAGACAGCACGGAGACCATACTAGGTGCAAGGGGCTGGTCAATTCATACAACAACATCAACATGTTTCTCCCTGAATTCCTGCCAGAAAAGCTTTCGGGGGTCTTCACCAGTTCAAAAGGATTTGGATAATATGAATGGTTCACTTGTACCTGTTTCAGTTGCAAGCTCTAAAGAACATCAACACTCTATGGTAAGTCATTTTGGACTGAGCAGAGTTATCATCTAAGCATAGCCACAGCTTGTTCATTTCAATTGTCGTAAATTTATAGGAAGAAATGCTCGTCCATTATCCAAAAAAACTATTAATGGGAAATCAAGTACTCCATCCGATCCACACTAATTGTTGCTGATTTAGTCGACAATTAATATGGTTTGGATGGAGTACTATATTGTTAAAAATGAGTATGCAATATAGGCCACTTGCTTGTCTGAACATCAGAGATGTGACACTTTCTTCAAATTATAGTAAGGTAGTTTAATACTTCATGTACTCCACTGAACAACGGAAGTCAACAATAGAACGTGTTCCACTTAACAACGGAAGTCAACAATAGAATGCGTTCATGGCTGTAGTCACATTCCACCAGTAGTGTATCTAACACTTGCCACTAGCTAGCACTATGTAAACACTAGAGATGATACCTCGCATGGCAACGTGTGTGAATTGGTTGTGTGCAATTATTTCAAGAGATTTGGTTGTATGAAAGATTGGTATTTGGGTTAACAATTTGAAAATTGAAACAAAAATACATATAATAATGTAATCCCTCTGTAAAGAAATATAAGACATTTTAGATCACTATTTTAGTGATCTAAAACATATTATATTTGTTTACAAAGGGAGTATTTGATTATTGTATAGTTGTAGAATATTTATTGAATATAAGTAGTATGCATGGTGCATGGTAATGTGGGTCTTTTGCATGCATGGTGGCATGGTGAGATGGCATAGTTGAGTGTTGAGAGAATTAGAGTTAGTGGGGATCGACTAGGTATACAGGATTCCACCTTTTTAAAACTTAAAATCCTGCTGCTATTGGTCTATCATCTAGATTTTATTTGACCAACTAAGGTCTTTTGTTTTTTGTCGTAGTTGTAATACTTATTGGATGATGCTGGCATACCTATTGAATTCAAAGCAAACATATGTATTACAGATAGACACCGCCGTGCAACGAGAAGTGTTCGGGCAACTACATCTACTCCTTGATGACCAAGAGTGCTCAAAAAGAGAGGAAATTGAGGATCAGCAGAAAACCGCGAGGGGTCTGTTTGAAAATCCTATGATGGTATGCTATTTGTAATTGCCACATGCCTTCAACCATCCATTATTGATGCCTAATATGTTATTGTATTTTCCCAACTTTTCTTGTGTAAACACATGGAAATTGTGTATGTTAGATCGTGCACCTGTCTCTCAACTAGCGAATTGTTTTCTTGCAGTCCAAAGCACAGGAGAATTCACTCCGCAGAGAGAAAAATGAGCTAGAGGAAAGACTAACCAGAGAAAAGGCTGGACTCGAAAAGGAACGCCTCCATTTATACAATGAGCTCCAGAAAGCAAATGAGCAACGAGCAGAACTTGAGAACAAGCTTCTCCAGACAAACTCCCTAATGGAAGAGCTGCAGCGCGAGAAAGAACATGCTGTTAAGCAGGCTGAAGAGACGCGCCAAACAAACGGTAGCGGTGCATCTGTATTTGGCTCTACCAGTACTAGTGCCATTGTCTTAACAGATTTCAGCTACGCGGAAATAAAAGAAGCGACAAATAACTTTGATGCCTCTAAAAAGATAGGGGAAGGTGGGTGTGGAAGCGTCTACAAGGGATTTCTCCGTCATACTACTGTAGCCATAAAGAAACTGAACAGTGAAGGCGCAAGAGGAGATCAAGAGTTCAATGATGAGGTAATTAACTAACTCTTAGTATTCCTTTCCTTTAATGCATGCTGCCAAAACATCATATCTCTACTACTTAAAAAGAACGCAAAGTTCCAATTTCACCTTTCTTCTCACCACCCCTTTGTCCAACCTTCCATGTATATGATAATCAATCACCTATACTTATCTTCTGAACCAATTTCATGTTAATTTACTTACCAAACTTTCAATCAAAATATAAGGTAATTCACGATCAGAATTTGACGAACATTTATTTACACAATCGCATTATTATTGACATGTAAATCACAAGCTAATGTACTAGAATATTCATATCCCGTTGCAACGCACGGGCATTGTTCTAGTATATTACTAAGAGTAGACATGCTGCCAGCTAAGGAAACACTAGTAAAATGGTGCATCTAAATATGTGATTTTTCCTCTCATGTGTATTAATTACAGGTAGAAACACTCTGTGGGATGAGGCATCCGAACCTTGTCACTCTGATAGGAGCGTGCAGGGAGGCCAAAGTGTTGGTCTTCGAGTTCTTGTCAAACGGAAGCCTAGAGGACTGTCTGCAACGCGAGAACCGAAGAGAGGCACTCTCATGGCGAATGCGCATCAGAATTGCTGCAGACATTTGCACGGGACTTATCTTCCTCCACTCCAACAAACCAAAAGGCATCGCACATGGTGATCTCAAGCCTGACAATGTCCTTCTCGACGCCAACTTTGTTTGCAAACTGGCAGACTTTGGGATCTCTCGCCCCTTGAATGTCACAAACACTACTATCACCCCTTACCACCGAACAAACCAACTTAAGGGCACAATGGGATACATGGATCCAGCATATATTGCCTCGGGGGAGCTCACGACACAATATGACGTCTACTCCTTTGGAGTAGTGCTGATGCGATTGCTAACTAGCAAGAGCCCCCTAGGCCTTCCACATGTCGTGGAGGCAGCATTAAGAAAAGATAAGTTGCAAGACATAATCGATACTTCTGCTGGGGAATGGCCACCTAAGTACACTAAAAAGTTGGCAAAACTAGCACTGAGATGTTGTCGTTATGAACGAAAGGAGCGGCCTGATCTCGGAAAGGAGGTCTGGGATGTCTTGGAAGCTATGATGAACTGTCCAGATGATAAACGCAAGCCACCAAAGTTTCTCATATGTCCAATAACACAGGTCGGTTAAATAATCAAAGAAATGAGTATCTTATGTTTCTCTCTCTTTAAAAAAATGGTTATGTTAAGTTTTCCTGACTAATCACCTACAACCTTTACAATTTAATCACTAGCTAGATTAGTTAATGTCTACTCCAAGTTTGATGTAATAAACTTGCATCTCCATTATATTTTTCAGGAGATCATGAAGGACCCACACATTGTTGCCGATGGATACACGTATGAAGGTGCGGCCATCAAGCGCTGGTTTAAAATGGGGAACAAAATGTCCCCCGTGGCCCGCGTCAGCTTCGCGAACCATGAGTTGATACCAAACAACGCCCTCCGTTTTGCAATTCAAGAATGGAAAAAGCGACAGCAACCGTGATTTCTTAACCTCCGGTTTTATTTGTGTCATGATGCCATCATGTTTATGACTCGAAGCAAATAAAAAATGACTCCAAGTGTATATGGACGGCCTAGACTGTAAGGAGTATTAGCATTAAGTCTGGGAGTCCTATTAGGCTATATTTCGTGTCCTTGTATCCCATGTCTTGTGTAAACATATGAAAACTCCTGTGTACTCCCGCTCTTCATATGCCCCATAGATGGTACCACTATGCCTCATTATTATTTTTAATATACCTTATTAATTATTACTAGATACCTTAAAGTGAGTTTTGTAAAAAAATCATTTGGGTGCATGTATTTTATTTTATACGCATAAATTGTTATTTTGTATGTAGAAATGGTATATTACGTAAATTATGGACCTTGGTGATATTTTTTCATAAAATTTGTATTGAGGTATCTTAGAATAATTAATAAGGTATATTGAGAATAAAAAGGAGGTATAAAACATTTGATTATGAGGTATATAGAATGTGGGAGTACATACTCCCAGGAGGGACAGACCTAACCAAAACTAATCCTGGCCCACACATTCCTGTGCCACAGATAAGCTTCTCCAAAACACCCTCAACTTCCAATGTACAATAGGTGGTACTGCCAGGTCGGCAGGAAATGCGTCGGCGACCAATATCCACTCGCTTCAACTTCCAAAGTACTCCCTCCGTAAAAAAATACAAGAACATTTATATCACTACTTTAGTGGTCTAAACGCTCTTATATTTCTTTATAGAGGGAGTATAAACTAAGGAGCATAGCATTAGCATATGTAAACGTGTAGGTTAACAGCAGCAAAAAAAGGGTTTTCTGATGATTTCCAAGTGAAGAGAAGATATGTGTGTTGGCGGCGCGACAAGGCAAGTCGCAGTGCAGGAGCAGAGCAACCGTGGGTGATGGCGATGAGCGCAGCAGCTCGTGCCATCAGCGGAAAGAATGAAACACTAGAATTTGGTGCGCTATTTATCATCCTTGGGTTGACCGAGAACATGGGCTGGGCATTCAAACAAACAGGTGATGCGCAATAAGAGCCGTCCACGAATCTAGAGAGGACGACTTACAGTTACAGTAGCTCCAGCCATGCCCGCTAATCTAGAGGAAGTTGCAGGTGGCATAGCAGCAGGTGAGTGTGTGCAGCTACTAGCCAATCTACTGCATACATACACATGACAAATTGTCAAGTCATCAATACATATAAAGGCTCCGTCTGATACGTCTTCAACGTATCTATAATTTTTTTATTGTTCCATGTTATTATAGTATCAATTTTGGATGTTTTATATATATTTACAAGCAACTTTATATTACTTTTTGGGACTAACCTACTAACTTAGTGCCCAGTGCCAGTTGTTGTTTTTTGCTTTTCTGACTTTGCAGAATATCAATACCAATCGAAGTCCAAATGCCACGGAACTTTTTGGAGATTTTTTTTTCAGACGATAAGAGACCCTGGAAGCTTCGGGAGGAGACAAGATGACGAAGCAGTGGCTCACTAGGCACTAGGGCATGCCTTGGTACATAGTGGGGCCCATAAGCCTCCTTTTGACCTAACTCCGCCTCTATAAATCCCCAAAAATAAGAAAACCTACAGGGAGTCCACGAAAAACTTTTTTCGCCGCCGCAAGCATCTGTTCTCAAGAGATCCCATCCGGGGACCTTTTCTGGCAATCCGCCGGAGGGGGATTCAATCACGGAGGGGCTCTACATCGACCTTGCTGCCCTTCCGATGATGTGTGAGTTGTTTACCACAGACCTACAGGTCCATAGTTAGTAGCTAGATGGCTTATTCTCTCTCGATATTCTTCAATATAATGTTCTCCTTTATGTTCTTGGAGTTCTATTCGGTGTAACTTTTTTTGCGGTGTGTTTGTTGGGATCTGATGAATTGTGAGTTTATGATCAGATCTATCCATGAATATTATTTGATTTTTCTCTGAACTCTTTTATGCATGATTGTTATAGCTTCGTATTTCTTCTCCGATCTATTGATTTGGTTTGGCCAACTAGATTGATTTATCTTACAATGGGAAGATGCTTTGTGATGAGTTTGATCTTGCGGTGCTCAATCCCAATGACAGAAAGGGACATGACATGTATGTATCATTGCTATTAAGGGCAAAAAGATGGGGTTTATTCATATATGAGTTTATCTTGTCTACATCATGTCATCTTGCTTAAGGCATTAATCCGTTTCTTGTGAACTTAATACACTAGATGCATGCTGGATAGCGGTCGATGTGTTGAGTAATAATAGTAGATGCAGAATCGTTCCGGTCTACTAATCTTAGACGTGATGCCTATATACATGATCATTGTCTTGGATATTGTTATAATTATTTGTTTTCCTGTCAATTGGCCAATAGTAATTTGTTTACCCACCGTATGTTATTTTCTCGAGAGAAGCCTCTAGTGAAAACTATGGCCCCCGATCTATTTTTTATCATATAAAAATCCTAAAATACTTGCTGCAATTTTTACTTTATTTAATTTATTTTGTATTTTGTGCGATCTATTTATCTATCGTCATACAATTTAATCTTGCAATTGACCGCCAAGGGATTGACAACCCCTTGTTTGCGTTGGGTGCGAGGATTTGTTGTTTGTGTGCAGGTGTTGTTTACACAGTGTTGCTTGGTTCTCCTACTGGATTGATAACCTTGGTTTCATAACTGGGGGAAATACGTATCTCTACTGTACTGCATCATCCCATCCTCTTCGTGGAAATCCCAACGCAACTCACAAGTAGCACCGTCCTCTGCAACCTCTCCGGCAAGGTCTCCATCCCCATGCATGACAGCAAGAGTCAGATATATGAGAGCAGCCCCCCACCAGTGCCCGAACTCTTGGCATGTAGGTACCCTCAGAACCTACTGGCCGAGAAGCAGAGCATCTCCACCCACACGCCCTCAATCACCTCCCACATCTTCTCATCACCCAAAGCCAGCAATCCTTCAGAAATCTTCCAGGCATCCTGGATAAAAAGCTTTTTGTGTATCCACTGGCAATTTCCTGCATCCAGGATTTTCATTTTCTCTTTGTTCATTGAGCTCCAACTTCAGATTGTACGTTGCATTCCGTGGGCTGCAACTTAGCGATAATTCCGTTCACAAGTCATTTTTCAATTTCCTTAGGCGATGGCCCTTTTCTCTTCAAGAACTCAAGGAATGGCTTGTCATTCTCAAGGAACTCCTCCAGTTCAGCATTAGCAGTCTTGAACAAATTCCGGTTAGTGCCACGCGGTAGCATTCGAACAGAGACCAGTTCGATGAATAGAACCATCTCAAGACCCCAGGAATAGAGCATTTGATGGAGCCGGAGCAAGAAGCAGAGCCATCAAGTCTCGTATGCTTCTCTCGTTGAGGAGAAGGAAGATGAAGATGACGATGATGATGAGGAGGAGGGGGGCCACTGACAAGGACCAAAAAGATGGCGGGCCAAGCATTCTATGAAACCGAGCGACTCCACTATGTCAGCCTCTGACTCTTTTGGTTTTTTCATGACCTGCCCTAAGAGGGTGCGCAATCAATTACGCAGATGTTAGTTTAGTATAAAGTACAGAGGAGATACATACCATCAACAAGTTTAACCAGCTACAGTTTTTCTTCCGTGAACGCTTTACAGGTCATACTAAATTTTATCTTAGTTAGAGAGATGTTAGTTCAATACCAAGTACAAATTAGATACCCATCGTCAACAGATTATTGAACCCAACATAAAACTGCTACTGAAATATATTTTTACAACACAACTTCTATATCTCTAGATTGTTAACGATACACCCATACATATACACTATAGTAATGTAAGATTCACAAATTAATCAACAAGACATCTGATTTTTTTATTTTTTATTTTCCCACATTTAAGTGGAATTCATTTTAATATGTTTTAATGCATAATGTATTAAAAATGTAAGTCTATTATCAAATATAGTTTAAATTCACGTAATAATTAGATGTGATTGTAATTTGACTAAAAATCTCCTATAACATTTAGTATGAATAGTTATATTTATTTTGACTCCCTGGGGCGCAATATTTAGTAGACCAAACTTGCATCGAGTACGAGCAGAAAGGCCATGCTAGTGCGGAGAGTGCCTCGTTGTTGGTGGTGGCATCCTTGACAAGGAGGTGGGAGATAGGAGAGATAGTGTGGCACATGAAATTGTTGCTGGGAAATTAATAACATTCCATTGTAATTGTCTGAATCTGGTGTTGATGAGGTTTTTACCTTCAGTGTTGATTAATATATTTTTTACCTCATTTTGACCAATCTATTGTGACCCTTCCTCTCCCCCATCATCGGCTAAGAAAAACCGCCTGCATCGTTAATATTTTTTGTATTAGCATAAGAAGATCTTTGTTAGAACTGATCAACAAACATTATTTTGTTGCCCTCTCTAAGTGAAATAGATTATAAATCCCTAGTGTCACTTTGATGGTCTCTATGTATAAATTTAGCTCCGACTCTTATTTTTCATCATTGTTCCAATTGTTAATCTTCAAAAAAATTCTCATTTCTCATTTACCATTGTAGGTCGTTTGTTATTATTCTATTCCTTCCAGGCTCATCAATGATGACCTCACCAACAACCACCTACCAATAGTTTGCTGGATTGATCTTCATAAGATAGATGGATTGCTTGAGTTGATTTTGTCCACGGGGATTATTTCTTGAGGTTCCTTCATGCTATGATTATGAATGACCGACACAAATCACTCCAACCCTCTATGAAATATGTTGGTGGTCATATCCAGCATACCAAGGCGCCGATCATTGTTGTTGGTGGTGAATCCGTCTCCATGGAGCCCCGTTATTGCTCGATCAAACACCCATGGGACCATGCCACGTAGTGTTGATATCTCCCAAAAAGGGACTTGAGCTTCACTGAGATCATTCATGATCCATGGCCACCATAAGGAGTAGAACAGTAGAGGAGATACGACGAATAGTAGGAGCAACTCCACACATAGATGAAGGAGTTGTGAAGGAGCAATATGGCGAGACACAGAGGAGGGATGACTGATACGCCTCCAACATATCTATAATCTTTTTATCGTTCCATGCTATTATAGTATCAATTTTGGAAGTTTTATATGCAATTATATGTAATTTAATATCATTTTTTGGTCCTATTAACTCAGGAGGATAACATTATATAATCTACTAGTGTATTCGCCTTCCTTAGGAGGATAACATTATCTATGAAAATTGTCTTCCTCTTTGGGAAGCATGTTTCTTTGGTAGCATTTTTTGCAAGAAGATTGATGGATTCAAAGCTATTATGGAAGCCACTTTTGATGGCATGAGCCTTAGGAGGATAACTTCATGTTTCTTTGCATTTGCCTAGTTGGAGATAGACTTAATTACACATTAGCTGAGAATTTCATTCTATCCGTGGCAAATTTCGGCACCGAATTTGAATAGTAATACGCGTATGATGTTTCTATTTAACATTGCTTATGTTGACACATTTACACAAGGCTCGATCTCCTTACTCCAAGGATTGCATTATAGAGGGTGAAATGTGTTGGGGAACGTAGTAATTTCAAAAAAAATTCCTACGATCACGCAAGACCATGGTGATGGCATAGCAACGAGAGGGGAGAGTGTCCATCCACGCACCCTCGTGAGACCGAAAGCGAAGCGTTATAACAACGCGGTTGATGTAGTCGTCGTCTTCACGATCCGACCGATCCAAGCACCGAACGTCACGGCACCTCCGAGTTCGCACACGCTCAGCTCGATGGCGATCCCGGACTCGATCCAGCAAAGTGTCGGGATGAGTTCCGTCAACCGACGGCGTGGTGGACGATGATGATGCTCCACCGACGCGGGGCTTCGCTTAAGCTCCGCGACGATATGACTTCTCCGGCGAGGGCTTCGCCTAAGCTCCGCGACGATATGACCGAAGTGGAATATGGTGGAAGGGGCACCGCACGGCTAAGGAACGATCCGTAGATCAACTTGTGTGTCATGGGGTGCCCCTGCCCCGTATATAAAGGAGCCAAGGGGAGGGGCCGCCGGCCAAGGGAGGCGCTGCTAGAGTCCTACTCCTCCGGGAGTAGGATTCCCCCAATCCTAGTTGGAATAGGATTCACCGAGGGGAAGAGAGAGAGGGGCGGCCCACCTTTCCTAGTCCTAGTAGGACTAGGGGAAGGGGGGAGGCGCGCGGCCACCTAGGGCTGGCCCTTTCTCCTTTCCACCAAGGCCCACTATGGCCCATATAGTTCCCGGGGGGTTCTGGTAACCTCCCGGTACTCCGGTAAATTCCCGATTTCACTCGGAACATTTCCGATGTCCAAATGTAGGCTTCCAATATATCAATCTTTATGTCTCGACCATTTCGAGACTCCTCGTCATGTCCGTGATCACATCCGGGACTCCGAACTACCTTCGGTACATCAATACTTATAAACTCATAATAAACTGTCATCGAAACGTTAAGCGTGCGGACCCTACGGGTTCGAGAACTATGTAGACATGACCTAGAACCATTCTCGGTCAATAACCAATAGCGGAACCTGGATGCCCATATTGGTTCCTACATATTCTACGAAGATCTTTATCGGTCAAACCGCATAACAACATATGTTGTTCCCTTTGTCATCGGTATGTTACTTACCCGAGATTCGATCGTCGGTATCCAATACCTAGTTCAATCTCATTACCGTAAGTCTCTTTACTCGTTCCGTAATACATCATCTCACAACTAACTCATTAGTTGCAATGCTTGCAAGGCTTATGTGATGTGTATTACCGAGAAGGCCAGAGATACCTCTCCGACAATCGGAGTGACAAAACCTAATCTCGATTCATGCCAACTCAACATATACTTTTGGAGACACCTGTAGAGTACCTTTATAATCACCCAGTTACGCTATGACGTTTGGTAGCACACAAAGTGTTCCTCCGTAAACGGAGTTGCATAATCTTATAGTTGCAGGAACTTTGTATAAGTCATGAAGAAAGCATAAGCAACATACTAAGCGATCAAGTGCTAAGCTAACGAAATGGGTCATGTCAATCACATCATTCTCCTAATGATGTGATCCCATTAATCAAATGACAACACATGTCTATGGTTAGGAAACATAACCATCTTCGATTAATGAGCTAGTCTAGTAGAGGCATACTAGTGACTATCTGTTTGTCTATGTATTCACACATGTATTATGTTTCCGGTTAATACAATTCTAGCATGAATAATAAACATTTATCATGATATAAGGAAATAAATAATAACTTTATTATTGCCTCTAGGGCATATTTCCTTCAGTCTCCCACTTGCACTAGAGTCAATAATCTAGATTACACAAGAATGATTCTAACACCCATGGAGTCTTGGTGCTGATCATGTTTTGCTCGTGGAAGAGGCTTAGTCAACGGGTCTGCAACATTCAGATCCGTATGTATTTTGCAAATCTCTATGTCTCCCACTTGGACTTGGTCCCGAATGGAATTGAAGCGTCTCTTGATATGCTTGGTCCTCTTGTGAAATCTGGATTCCTTTGCCAAGGCAATTGCACCATATTGTCACAGAAGATCTTCATTGGTCCCGATGCACTAGGTATGACACCTAGATCGGAAATGAACTCTTTCATCCAGACTCCTTCATTTGCTGCTTCCGAAGCAGCTATGTACTCCGCTTCACATGTAGATCCCGCCACGACGCTTTGTTTAGAACTGCACCAACTGACAGCTCCACCGTTTAATAAAAATACGTATCCGGTTTGCGATTTAGAATCGTCCGGATCAGTCTCAAAGCTTGCATCGACGTAACCATTAACGACTAGCTCTTTGTCACCTCCATATACGAGAAACATATCCTTAGTCCTTTTCGGTATTTCAGGATGTTCTTGACCGCTGTCCAAAGATCCACTCTGGATTACTTTGGTACCTCCCTGCCAAGCTTACAGCTAAGCATACGTCAGTCTGGTACACAGCATTGCATACATGATAGAGCCTATGGCTGAAGCATAGGAACATTTTCATTTCTCTCTATCTTCTGCTGTGGTCGGGCATTGAGTCTAACTCAATCTTACACCTTGTAATACAGTTAAAAAACCTTTCTTTGCCTGATCCATTTTGAACTTCTTCAAAACTTTATCAAGGTATGTGCTTTGTGAAAGTCCAATTAAGCGTCTTGATCTATCTCTATAGATCTTGATGCCCAATATGTAAGCAGCTTCACCGAGGTCTTTCATTGAAAAACTTTTATTCAAGTATCCTTTATGCTATCCAGAAATTCTATATCATTTCCAATCAACAATATGTCGTCCACATATAATATCGAAATGCTACAGAGCTCCCACTCACTTTCTTGTAAATACAGGCTTCTCCAAAAGTCTCAGATAAAACCATATGCTTTGATCACACTATCAAAGCGTTTATTCCAACTCCGAGAGGCTTGCACTGCACCATAAATTGATCGTTGGAGCTTGCACACTTTGTTAGCATCCTTTGGATCAACAAAACCTTCTGGTTGCATCATATACAACTCTTCTTCTAGAAATCCATTCAAGAATGCAGTTTTACATCCATTTGCCAAATTTCATAATCATAAAATGCGGCAATTGCTAACATGATTCGGACAGACTTAAGCATCGCTTCGGGTGAGAAAGTCTCATCGTAGTCAACCCCTTGAACTTGTCGAAAACCTTTTGCAACAAGTCGAGCTTTGTAGACAGTTACATTACCATCGGCGCCAGTCTTCTTCTTAAAATCCATTTATTCTCAATAGCTTGCCGATCATCGGGCAAGTCTACCAAAGTCCATACTTTGTTCTCATACATGGATCCCATCTCAGATTTCATGGCTTCAAGCCATTTTGTGGAATCTGGGCTCACCATCGCTTCTTCATAGTTCGTAGGTTCACCATGATCTAGTAGCATGACTTCCAGAATAGGATTACCGTACCACTCTGGTGCGGATTTTATTCTGGTTGATCTCTGATTCAGTGACAACTTAATCTGAAGTTTCATGATCATTATCATTATCTTCCTCGCTAATCTGGTGTAGTTGTTACAGAAACTGATTTCTGTGATGAACTACTTTCCAATAAGGGAGTTGGTACTATTACCTCATCAAGTTCCACTTTCCTCCCACTCACTTCTTTCGAGAGAAACTCCTTCTCTAGAAAGGATCCATTCTTAGCAACGAATGTCTTGCCTTCGGATCTGTGATAGAAGGTATACCCAATTGTCTCCTTTGGGAATCCTATGAAGACACATTTTTCCGATTTGGGTTCAAGCTTATCAGGTTGAAGGTTTTCACATAAGCATCGCAACCCCAAACTTTCAGAAGCGACAACTTTGGTTTCTTGCTAAACCATAGTTCATAAGGCGTCGTCTCAACGGATTTTGACGGTGTCCTATTTAACGTGAATGCGACCGCCTCTAAAGCATAA
This sequence comes from Aegilops longissima, assembly GCA_021605205.1. Taxonomy (NCBI): domain Eukaryota; kingdom Viridiplantae; phylum Streptophyta; class Magnoliopsida; order Poales; family Poaceae; genus Aegilops; species Aegilops longissima. The sequence goes on from CM038679.1 coordinate 616,052, forward strand.
CCCCAAAGCGATAGCGGTAAATCGGAAATAGACATCATAGATCGCACCATATCTAGTAAAGTACGATTCGACGCTCGGACACACCATTACGTTGTGGTGTTCCCGTGGCGTGAGTTGCGAAACTATTCCGCATTGCTTCAAATGTAGACCAAACTCGAACTCAAATATTCTCCTCCACGATCAGATCGTAGAAACTTTATTTTCTTGTTACGATGATTTTCAACTTCACTCTGAAATTCTTTGAACTTTTCAAATGTTTCAGATTTATGCTTCATCAAGTAGATATACCCGTATCTGCTTAAATCATCTGTGAAGGTGAGAAAATAACGATATCCGCCACGAGCTTCAACATTCATCGGACCACATACATCTGTATGTATGATTTCCAATAAGTCTGTTGCTCTCTCCATACAACCGGAGAACGGTGTTTTAGTCATCTTGCCCATGAGGCACGGTTCGCAAGTACCAAGTGATTCATAATCAAGTGATTCCAAAAGTCCATCTGTATGGAGTTTCTTTATGCGTTTTACACCGATATGACCTAAACGGCAGTGCCACAAATAAGTTGCACTATCATTATCAACTCTGCATCTTTTGGCTTCGACATTATGAATATGTGTATCACTACTGTCGAGATTCAACAAGAATAGACCATTCTTCAAGGGTGCATGACCATAAAAGATGTTACTCATATAAATAGAACAACCATTATTCTCTGATTTAAATGAATAACCGTCTCGCATCAAACAAGATCCAGATATAATGTTCATGCCCAACGCTGGCACCAAATAACAATTATTTAGGTCTAAAACTAATCCGAAGGTAGATGTAGAGGTAGCGTGCCGACCGCGATCACATTGACTTTGGAACCATTTCCCACGCCATCGTCACTTCGCCCTTTGCCGGTGCTCGTCTATTCCGTAGTCCCTGCTTCGAGTTGCAAATATTAGCAATGAACCAGATCAAATACCAGTGCTACTACGAGCTCTAGTAAGGTACACATCAATAACATGTATATCACATATACCTTTGTTCACCTTGCCATCCTTCTTATCCGCCAAATACTTGGGGCAGTTCCGCTTCCAGTGTCCAGTCTGCTTGCAGTAAAAACACTCAGTTTCAGGCTTAGGTCCAGACTTGGGTTTCTTCTCTTGAGCAGCAACTTTCTTGTTGTTCTTGAAGTTTCCCTTCTTCTTCCCTTTGCCCTTTTTCTTGAAACTAGTGGTCTTGTTGACCATCAACACTTGATGCTCTTTCTTGATTTCTACCTCCATGCTTTTAGCATTGCGAAGAGCTCAGAATTGTCTTAGTCATCCCTTGCATATTATAGTTCATCACGAAGCTCTTGTAGCTTGGTGGCAGTGATTGGAGAATTCATCAATGACACTATCATCCGGAAGATTAACTCCCAGCTGAATTAAGTGATTATTATACCCAGACATTTTGAGTATGTGCTCACCGACGTAACTATTCTCCTCCATCTTGCAGCTATAGAACTTATTGGAGACTTCATATCTCTCAATCCGGCATTTGCTTGAAATATTAACTTCAACTCCTGGAACATCTCATATGCTCCATGACGCCCCAAACGTCGTTGAAGACCCGTTCTAAGCCGTAAAGCATGGCACACTGAACTATAGAGTAGTCATCAGCTTTGCTCGCCAGACGCTCACAACTTCGGCGTTGCACTGCAGCAGGCTCGGCACCCAGCGGTGCTTCCAGGGCGTAATTCTTCTGTGCAGCAATGAGGATAATCCTCAAATTACGGACCCAGTCCGTAATTGCTACCATCATCTTTCAACTTTGCTTTCTCAAGGAACGCATTAAAATTCAACGGAACAACAGCACGAGCCATCTATCTACAAAGAAACATAGACAAGCAAAATACTATCAGTACTAAGTTCATGATAAATTTAAGTTCAATTAATCATATTAAAACTCCCACTTAGACAGACATCTCTCTAGTCATCTAAGTGTTTACGTGATCCAAATCAACTAAACCATGTCCGATCATCACGTGAGATGGAGTAGTTTCAATGGTGAACATCACTATGTTGATCATATCTACTATATGATTCACGCCGACCTTCGGTCTCCGTGTTTCGAGGCCATATCTGCATATGCTAGGCTCGTCAAGTTTAACCTGAGTATTCTGCGTGTGCAAAACTGGCTTGCACCCGTTGTAGATGGACGAGAACTTATCACACCCGATCATCACGTGGTGTCCGGGTACTACTGAACTTTTAGCAACGGTGCATACTCGGGAGAACACTTCTTGATAATTTTAGTGAGAGATCATCTTATAATGCTACCGTCAATCAAAGCAAGATAAGATGCATAAAGGATAAACATCACATGCAATCAATATAAGTGATATGATATGGTCATCATCATCTTGTGCTTGTGATCTCCATCTCCGAAGCACCGCCATGATCACCATCGCCACCGCGCGACACCTTGATCTCCATCGTAGCATCATTGTCGTCTCGCCAACTATTGCTTCTACGACTATCGCTACTGCTTAGTGATAAAGTAAAGCAATTACATGGCTTTTGCATTTCATACAATAAAGCGACAACCATATGGCTCCTGCCAGTTGCCAATAACTCGGTTACAAAACATGATCATCTCATACAATAAAATATAGCATCACGTCTTGACCACATCACATCACAACATGCCCTGCAAAAACAAGTTAGACGTCCTCTACTTTGTTGTTGCAAGTTTTACGTGGCTGCTACGGGCTGAGCAAGAACCGTTCTTACCTACACATCAAAACCACAACGATAGTTTGTCAAGTTGGTGCTGTTTTAACCTTCGCAAGGACCGGGCGTAGCCACACTCGATTCAACTAAAGTGAGAGAGACAGACACCCGCCGGTCACCTTTAAGCAACTAGTGCTCGGAGCGGTGAAACCAGTCTCGCGTAAGCGTACGCGTAATGTCGGTCCGGGCCGCTTCATCTCACAATACCGCTGAACCAAAGTATGACATGCTGGTAAGCAGTATGACTTATATCGCCCACAACTCACTTGTGTTCTACTCGTGCATATGACATCAACGCATAAAACCAGGCTCGGATGCCACTGTTGGGGAACGTAGTAATTTCAAAAATTTCCTACGATCACGCAAGACCATGGTGATGGCATAGCAACGAGAGGGAGAGGTCCGCCCACGCACTCGTGAGACCGAAAGCGAAGCGTTATAACAACGCTGTTGATGTAGTCGACGCCTTCACGATCCGACCGATCCAAGCACCGAACGACGGCACCTCCGAGTTCTGCACACGTTCAGCTCGATGACGATCCCCGGACTCCGATCCAGCAAAGTGTCGGGGATGAGTTCCGTCAGCACGACGGCGTGGTGACGATGATGATGCTCCAAGTTTGATGTAATAAACTTGCATCTCCATTATATTTTTCAGGAGATCATGAAGGACCCACACATTGTTGCCGATGGATACACGTATGAAGGTGCGGCCATCAAGCGCTGGTTTAAAATGGGGAACAAAATGTCCCCCGTGGCCCGCGTCAGCTTCGCGAACCATGAGTTGATACCAAACAACGCCCTCTGTTTTGCAATTCAAGAATGGAAAAAGCGACAGCAACCGTGATTTCTTAACCTCCGGTTTTATTTGTGTCATGATGCCATCATGTTTATGACTCGAAGCAAATAAAAAATGACTCCAAGTGTATATGGACGGCCTAGACTGTAAGGAGTATTAGCATTAAGTCTGGGAGTCCTATTAGGCTATATTTCGTGTCCTTGTATCCCATGTCTTGTGTAAACATATGAAAACTCCTGTGTACTCCCGCTCTTCATATGCCCCATAGATGGTACCACTATGCCTCATTATTATTTTTAATATACCTTATTAATTATTACTAGATACCTTAAAGTGAGTTTTGTAAAAAAATCATTTGGGTGCATGTATTTTATTTTATACGCATAAATTGTTATTTTGTATGTAGAAATGGTATATTACGTAAATTATGGACCTTGGTGATATTTTTCATAAAATTTGTATTGAGGTATCTTAGAATAATTAATAAGGTATATTGAGAATAAAAGGAGGTATAAAACATTTGATTATGAGGTATATAGAATGTGGGAGTACATACTCCCAGGAGGGACAGACCTAACCAAAACTAATCCTGGCCCACACATTCCTGTGCCACAGATAAGCTTCTCCAAAACACCCTCAACTTCCAATGTACAATAGGTGGTACTGCCAGGTCGGTAGGAAATGCGTCGCCACCAATATCCACTCGCTTCAACTTCAAAGTACTCCTCCGAAAAAATACAAGAACATTTATATCACTACTTTAGTGGTCTAAACGCCTTATATTTCTTTATAGAGGAGTATAAACTAAGGAGCATAGCATTAGCATATGTAAACGTGTAGGTTAACAGCAGCAAAAAAAGGGTTTTCTGATGATTTCCAAGTGAAGAGAAGATATGTGTGTTGGCGGCGCGACAAGGCAAGTCGCAGTGCAGGAGCAGAGCAACCGTGGGTGATGGCGATGAGCGCAGCAGCTCGTGCCATCAGCGGAAAGAATGAAACACTAGAATTTGGTGCGCTATTTATCATCCTTGGGTTGACCGAGAACATGGGCTGGGCATTCAAACAAACAGGTGATGCAAATCAACTAAACCATGTCCGATCATCACGTGAGATGGAGTAGTTTCAATGGTGAACATCACTATGTTGATCATATCTACTATATGATTCACGCTCGACCTTTCGGTCTCCGTGTTTCGAGGCCATATCTGCATATGCTAGGCTCGTCAAGTTTAACCTGAGTATTCTGCGTGTGCAAAACTGGCTTGCACCCGTTGTAGATGGACGTAGAACTTATCACACCCGATCATCACGTGGTGTCTGGGTACTACGAACTTTTAGCAACGGTGCATACTCAGGGAGAACACTTCTTGATAATTTTAGTGAGAGATCATCTTATAATGCTACCGTCAATCAAAGCAAGATAAGATGCATAAAGGATAAACATCACATGCAATCAATATAAGTGATATGATATGGTCATCATCATCTTGTGCTTGTGATCTCCATCTCCAAGCACCGCCATGATCACCATCGCCACCGGCGCGACACCTTGATCTCCATCGTAGCATCGTTGTCGTCTCGCCAACTATTGCTTCTACGACTATCGCTACTGCTTAGTGATAAAGTAAAGCAATTACATGGCTTTTGCATTTCATACAATAAAGCGACAACCATATGGCTCCTGCCAGCCACAATAACTCGGTTACAAAACATGATCATCTCATACAATAAAATATAGCATCACGTCTTGACCACATCACATCACAACATGCCCTGCAAAAACAAGTTAGACGTCCTCTACTTTGTTGTTGCAAGTTTTACGTGGCTGCTACGGGCTGAGCAAGAACCGTTCTTACCTACACATCAAAACCACAACGATAGTTTGTCAAGTTGGTGCTGTTTTAACCTTCGCAAGGACCGGGCGTAGCCACACTCGATTCAACTAAAGTGAGAGAGACAGACACCCGCCGGTCACCTTTAAGCAACTAGTGCTCGGAGCGGTGAAACCAGTCTCGCGTAAGCGTACGCGTAATGTCGGTCCGGGCCGCTTCATCTCACAATACCGCTGAACCAAAGTATGACATGCTGGTAAGCAGTATGACTTATATCGCCCACAACTCACTTGTGTTCTACTCGTGCATATGACATCAACGCATAAAACCAGGCTCGGATGCCACTGTTGCGGAACGTAGTAATTTCAAAAAAATTTCCTACGATCACGCAAGACCATGGTGATGGCATAACAACGAGAGGGGAGAGTGTCCGCCCACGCACTCGTGAGACCGAAAGCGGAAGCGTTATAACAACGCTGTTGATGTAGTCGACGCCTTCACGATCCGACCGATCCAAGCACCGAACGACGGCACCTCCGAGTTCTCGCACACGCTCAGCTCGATGACGATCCCCGGACTCGATCCAGAAAGTGTCGGGATGAGTTCCACAAGACGACGGGCAGGACGATGATGATGCTCCACCGACGCAGGGCTTCGCTTAAGCTCCGCGACGATATGACTTCTCCGGCGCAGGGCTTCGCTTAAGCTCCGCGACGATAGGACCAAGTGGAATATGGTGGAAGGGGCACCGACACGGCTAAGGAACGATCCATAGATCAACTTGTGTGTCATGGGTGCCCCTGCCTCGTATATAAAGGAGCCAAGGGGAGGGGCCGGCCGCCAAGGGAGGCGCCAGGAGTCCTACTCCTCCGGGAGTAGGATTCCCTCCAATCCTAGTTGGAATAGGATTCACCGGGGGAAAGAGAGAGAGGGGGCGGCCCACCTTTCCTAGTCCTAGTAGGACTAGGGAAGGGGGGCCATGCCACCTAGGGCTGGCCCTTTCTCCTTTCCACCAAGGCCCACTATGGCCCATATAGTTCCCGGGGTTCCGTAACCTCCTGTATCTCAGAAAATTCGATTTCACTCGGAACATTTCCGATGTCCAAATGTAGGCTTCCAATATATCAATCTTTATGTCTCGACCATTTCGAGACTCCTCGTCATGTCCGTGATCACATCCGGACTCAACTACCTTCGTACATCAATACTTATAAACTCATAATGAACTGTCATCGAACGTTAAGCGTGCGGACCCTACGGGTTCGAGAACTATGTAGACATGACCTAGAACCATTCTCGGTCAATAGCCAATAGCGGAACCTGGATGCCCATATTGGTTCCTACATATTCTACGAAGATCTTTATCGGTCAAACCGCATAACAACATACGTTGTTCCCTTTGTCATCGGTATGTTACTTACCCGAGATTCGATCGTCGGTATCCAATACCTAGTTCAATCTCGCTACGGTAAGTCTCTTTACTCGCTCCGTAATACATCATCTCACAACTAACTCATTAGTTGCAATGCTTGCAAGGCTTATGTGATGTGTATTACCGAGAAGGCCCAGAGATACCTCTCCGACAATCGGAGTGACAAAACCTAATCTCGATTCATGCCAACTCAACATATACTTTTGGAGACACCAGAGAGTACCTTTATAATCACCCGATTACGTTGTGACGCTTTGTAGCACACAAAGTGTTCCTCCGTAAACGGAGTTGCATAATCTTATAGTTGCAGGAACTTTGTATAAGTCATGAAGAAAGCATAAGCAACATACTAAACGATCAAGTGCTAAGCTAACGAAATGGGTCATGTCAATCACATCATTCTCCTAATGATGTGATCCCATTAATCAAATGACAACACATGTCTATGGTTAGGAAACATAACCATCTTCGATTAATGAGCTAGTCTAGTAGAGGCATACTAGTGACCATCTGTTTGTCTATGTATTCACACATGTATTATGTTTCCGTTAATACAATTCTAGCATGAATAATAAACATTTATCATGATATAAGGAAATAAATAATAACTTTATTATTGCCTCTAGGGCATATTTCCTTCAAAATGGTATACATATAGACAATAGTATTTGAAATCACACATTTCATAAGAAAAGAAAAGAAAAGAAAAGAAAAAGATCAGTAGAATCTGTATTCCCAACATTTGCCATTGAACCTCGCGCCAGCTGTAGCTCCGAAAACGAAAAAACCAAAAATAAAGAAAATCAGCACAATGCCTCAAACACCCCTCACACTTTTGTTTCAATTTTGAAGGAATCGACGATTGTATGTAGCCTATCCTTCATTTTGTCCCATCTCCTCTCGTTTGCGCCCGTCGCCAATGTGTAAAACTTGCCTGCAACATCCCATGCACAATGAGGCGATGGTAGATATCAGTGACCACCGACTAGTGAGATCATTAATCAAGCATTTTAAATACAAGCTAGAGAGCAGAAATCATGCAAGAGAAGCTGATTGAAGTTTACAACTAACATGGCATCTTATCGAGAGAGGAAACGATGATGCCAGATAGGAGTTAATACCATTTGCTATGGTAATTGTGCCAAGTGCATGTCTTGTGAAATTTGGAGCCTGAGCCGTGAACTCAAAAGTGTAGTAAGCTCTTCCATCGATATCGGTCTGGACAATGAAAGGAACCTTGTGAGTTTAACAACAAGCGAATACCATAAAAATGATGCACAAAAGAATATCATATAAAGTCGACAACAGAAGGACATTTGACAAAAAAAAAGCTATTTGATACTACTACCCTAACCAAAAAGTATTAGACAATTTGCACGAATGATTGATATATTGATGTTACAATGATGAAGCTCATATTTCTCTAGGTAAAATGCTAGGATGATACACAAGGTTCCTCGGAAACAATAAGAACAAGAAATGCATGATGCGTATATAGCAGTAAGAGAAAGAACACCTTATCCCTGTACAACCGCTGGTGACATTTACATTACAATCATGATATAAGGATTGCTCACTAAAGTGGCCCAATGCAGATTCCTCTGTTGTTTTGCAGCTGGAAATACTATTGCTCTCTGACTAGAACAAAATTCTGCTTCCGATCCATCACTCGCATTTCTCATAGAAGGGTCTCCGACAAATACATTACTCGGAGTTGTGTAGATCTATGCGGCCCGTGTCTACTAAATGTGAATGGATATATCTGTTGGATGTAGGGCTGGACTAACGAGCAGCTCGGCTCGTTAAGCTCGTACTCGTTAAGCTCGTGCTCGTTAAGGCTCGGCTCGTTAAGCTCGTTAAGATTAACGAGCAAAAAACCCTGCTCGGCTCGGCTCGCTTGAAGCTCGTTAAGCTCATGAAGGCCATGAGCCTTCGTTAACAGATTATAATGTGTTACAATATACATGATGAATGCGTAGGTATGGTTTTCAAGATAAAATATTATAACTAAGAAAAGAAATGAAGTAGTATGTTGCCTCATATGTCGATTAGATTAAATAGATGGGCTGGGGTGCTAAAAAAGTTTGTCACATAATATGAAAATATATGTTGTGTTGTTACTAACGAGCTTACCGAGCTACTCGTGAAACTCGTTAGCTCGCTCGTTAAGCTCGTTAAGCTTAACGAGCTAAAATCAATGATTGGCTCTGTTCATTAAGAAGCGAGCTACGAGCTTAACGAGCCGAACTATCGAGTGCTCATTAAGCTCGCGAGTTACGAGCTTTTGGTCCAGCCCTAGTTGGATGTCTACATCTAAAGCGGCCTATACATGTCATCCGTTCTTAGCATATGTTAGAGTTTTAGATGTTTGGATCTACCAATAATCGCCAATTTGAATCAAAACGGGTACACCTCTGTTGTGAGGATGCAAGAAGTTAAGTACCTCTTTCGCCTCGATCAACTTGGTCTTCTGCGTGGGCGGAGATAGAACTTTCCGCACCAAAGCCTCGGCCACCTGGAGAACACACACATCATACACGACATATCGAATTTAAACGATCTATCTTAGAAAAGGCGTATGACCGAGTGGAGTGACACGGATAAAAAAAGCATATGATCGAGTGGAGTGGCACGGATGAGAAAAGCATATGACGGAGTGGAGTGGGGTGGGGTGGCACGGAAGGGGGACGGACCTGGTCGGGCGGGCCGAGGTCGCGGATGTCTTCCTTGGTGGTGGGGATCATGTTGATGCTGACGCTCTCGAGCGGCTCGATCACGTCCTTGTACACCTTGTCCTGCCCTTGCACCGACACCTCCTGCTCGATCACGTTCAGCATCACCAAGTGTATTAATGGAGTGAGTGTTGCATGGTTTTTTTTACAGGATGGAGGAGTACCTGCCATCCGAATGGGTAGACGAAGGAGTAGCCGGCCTTCCTGTCGATGACGGGCATGAACTTGCCGTCCGCCGCCGCGACTGTGCAGGATTATTGGATGAGAATCGCGGTTAGACCATCAATCATACGAGCTGGAGCATCATCCTATTAATTTCTACGCCGACGGATGGATTCGGAGAAGGAGGAGGGACGACTCACATGCCGCCGGGGCGGGCCGGGAGACGAGCGCCGCGGCGGCCACGGCAGCCCCCGCCACCAGCACCTGCCGCCGCGGGGAAGGGGAGCTCTCCCCCGCAGCCGCGTCACCTGGCAGGACACAACACGGCACGGAGAGGAAATGAAACGAAGCTCCAGCTGCCAGGTCACGTACGCAAAGCCCAAAACCATGGCGGCCGGCCGGCCGGGTGGCGCGCGCGAATATACAGGTAGAGGGCGAGCAGGAGGAAGCACGGACCAACGGACGGACCTTTGCTGGGGCTGGCCGGCGCCATGGCCCTGACGGTGACGGAGAGCAGCCTCCGCGCCGGCGTCTTGGCGGTCGGGGAAGGGAGGCCGAGGCCATGGCCGTGGAGCGATAAGGAGGTTGCGGTGGCCATGGCTGCGCGCGCGCTGGGACTCCGCTCCTCTGCTCCCTATCTTCTTCTTCTTCTTCTTCCAATCCCTCCGTGGCCACCCATCCATTCACCGTCTCGCCTGCGCTCCCTCCGTTGGATCAACCCAAACTCAATCCAACGGCATACATCCTTCCATTCGTTGCATGCTATTGTTAACAACTCACTCAACTCCTCCTTGACCTATGCAATGTTCCTATCAACTGACTTTGTGCCTAGCCCCCATTTCTGCAAAATAAAAATAAATAAAGGCTAGAGGTCACAAGATCAATCTCCTCGCCCCGCTGCCTCCAACTCTCGCTTCGACGCGCCAGCGGACAGAAGGTGATTACCGTCTCGATGACGCTTCTTCCTCCTCCGACGGTGTCATCTCAAAGAAAAGATCTTCAACCTCAATCCCACCTCAATGATGCTTGTTGCGGCGTTGTCGAAGGGCATGTGAGTTTCCGCCCCGTTGTTATCCACAGACGACGAGCGGTTATTTGTGTTGTCTGCCCGCATGGCTCCATATACATTGTTGGCAGCAATATTGTCTTCTTTAACGACCTCTTCTTTTGAGCCTCCACGAGTAAGATCGTAGGTTTATCACGCTGCAGGTGGAAATGGGGTTAAGCGGGATTAGGCCGCCCATCCCACTTAAACTGCTTTAGTAGGCTCCCATTGGACATAACTTTTTTAAGTGGGCTAGCTCTATTAGCCCATTAGGAACCCACTTAACCAACCAACCCTTTCTCTCTCTCTCTCTTGGCGACAGAGGAACAGAGGAGGCGTCGCGACGCAACAAACACACTCCCACCACCACCGCCGATGGGACACACTACTCTGCCGCTACATATCCACCTCTTCACCTCGCACTCAACCCCTCCCGGACTCCCCTGCATTGTAGCTTCTCCCTTCTCCGCCCCACATCACCGTCCCAATCAAGAATCGTCGATCCCCTCTACCCCGGACCACATCGCAACCCCAATCAAGAACTACCGGAGAAGATAGTAGCATGACTTGGTGGCCAACGGATACTTGTCGTCTATTGTTCACCATAGAGCAAAGAACCACCAACATGTCTCCTACTGGACAAGTGAGAATAGCTCCGTACTTTCACTATCGCCAACAGGCTACACCTTTTTATATTATCCGTGAGCAGAGTTAACCTGGAACAGATGGCACACATTTTTAATTGGTGCCATGCTTTGCACTATGTATATTATCCTCTAGTAAATCGATACGTAACCGAAGCTTAAGTGGGTCCAACCAATTCATTCGCATATGTAATTAAAATACGATTGCGGCTCCGGCAAGAATTTAGAGTAAAATGCAAGCGCGGTCCTAATTCTTTCCCAAAAGTGTCGACTGGGTTCTAATTCTTTCAAAATGCACATCTGGGTCCTAAATCTTTCTAAGTTGTTCACCCGAGGTCTTAATTTCGTCTGTCCGCCGCTGACCAGCTCGCGTGGCGCTTTGACCGCTGCCACGTCGACTCGAGGGCCCACGTGGAATAGTTCCCGCGGTTGGAGGTTGGTAATTTAAGCAGTTTGGCCCCTGGAGTTTGTCCTCTCATCATTCCCCGGTCCCTAGGTCTTCTGCTTGCTCTCTCCTCTCTCTCGCCGCCATTGCATCCGCCATGTCCGCCGCCGCTAGCTCGTCTCGCCGTGAAGCACCATGGAAGAAGGCTGCCTGCGCCGCTCCACCTCCCATTAGCCCTTTTCGCCGCCCATCTCATCGCCGGCCATCATGGGTATGCTGCCGTTGGTACCATGCCCTAGCTGCCGCATTCGATCTACAATTCGCCTTGTGTCAAAATCAAGGCAAATCTGGCAGGATTTTCTACAAGTGCCCCAATCACCATGTAAGATCTTTTACAAGTGCCCAATTGATTTGATGTTTCGTGTTTCTTTTTGACTGAATTTTTTTGCTCAATTTCTATCAGATTCAACCAAATCCTTGCCAACATTATTATTGGGAAGATGGACCGATAACTATTTTGATTTTTGGTGAGAGCTGGGTATGTCACCGTGGATTGAGCAGTTTAGATTCGGTCGGTGTCATTGCAAGTGAAGAAACAGAGGTGCAAGATGCTTGTGCAGAGCAATGCATAGCACTCGTCGAGACTGTGGCATATGCGTAGCAATGCGTAAGATGAATGAGCTCATTTTTCTCTCAGAGGAGTATTCTCGAGGCACTTGTTGTACTGATTGTAGTTGTGGTGTATGTAGGATTTAAGAAGTGATGTGTTAGTATGATGTATCCAGTGATCAATGCTTGTTGGTGTATCCAGATGTTGATGATTTATCGTTGCAATGAAATTGAACTAAAATTTGGCAGCATTTTGGTTGTTTTTCTGTACTTTGGCACCATTTTTTTACTAGCATTGACAGCACAAATACACAGTAATATGCAAGGCCATTCTTTTACTAACTGAACTTCAAAGCAGTCTGAAAGATAGATAGATGGACCCAACATTACAAGGTCTTGAAGTTGTGCAACAAAAGTATTACATTTCCATGGTTTGTGTGAAACCCAAAGCCACATCTCAGCATGAGGTTTCATTACAAACCACCTTGTTTCCTAAGCAAAAGAAAAACATCCTACACTGCTTCTTTCCATAACATCTTTGTAGCTCTTCACTTCTGAGTTGTTGGAAACATTTAAGGGAAATGCACCTTGCAACTGGGCCTTCTCTTGACTGGTAGTTTAGTTCTTTGTTGTGTTTCTGGAAGCACAACCTGAATTGGCACATGTTCTGTTGTTTGCACATGTTCTGCTGCTTCCTCTTCTGTTGCTGGATATTGTTCTGCTGCTGGATCTTGTTCTGCTCCTGCCTCTTCTGCTGCTGGCTCTTGTTCTGCTCCTGCCTCATGTGCTGCTGTTGGTTGTCCTCTACCTAGTTCAGGGCACTTTCTTTTGTTGTGTCCTGGTTGATTGCACACACTGCAGTGTCCAATAATGCCATGCCTGCTCATCCTAGTTCCATTGTCCTCCTCTAGTGGGTTCTTCTTTCTCTTCTTTCCAGGCCTACCAACTTTCTTCTCATAGTGTGGTGGCAGCATTTGAGGCCCATTAGTTTTAGGCCACACTCTAGGATCACTACATGGCATTATGATCTTGCCACAATTTATTCTTGAATACATCACCTTTCCAGTTTTTTGCAAAGTTTTGATGCAGATGCCTCACACAAAATCTATGTTGTGCATCAGGAAACATTGCATTGACAGCATTGATCAAGCCCTACATACATTGTAGAACAAACAAATGAAATGCTACAGTATGATAATATGAAATGCTACAGTATGAAATGCTGCAATGTTCTTACTACCTTCTGCCTATCACTCATCAATGTCCATGGTGTTGTGTTTTGTATGTTCAGATCCTCCTTCAGTGTGTTCAAAAACCACTTCCATGTGACAGTATCTTCCACTTCTACTATGGAAATTGCAATGGGAAAGATACAATCGTTAGGATCAACTCCAACAGCTGTTAGCATCACTCCACCATACTTGTTCTTAATGTGACACCCATCAATGCATATAATGGGCCTACAAGCTAGCAGAAAACCCCTTTTGCATGCATCTAAGGACATGTAGCAGTTATCAAACTTTCCATTGTTTGCATGCACAAGCATGGTAACGCCAGATTTGATCTTCCGGTTTCAAATGCAAAGTCCCACAAGAAATTATACCGCTCAAGTTCATCTCCATGAATTATCTTTAGTGCAATCCTCCTTGCTCTAGCTAGCTTACTTCTAGTAGGTTGCATGTTGTAGTCCAATTGAACAAGTCTGCCAAAGTTTTGCAAAGTCATCTTCTCATCTGCTCTAAATGTTTCCACATACTTGTCACCAAATATCTTGTCAGAAATTGCTTGAGTGCCCACTCTCTTCACATGTATGCTCACCCACATACTTCTTCACAACCCATGCTTTGGTCCTCATTGTCAAAAGAAAATAAGAACCAGGACAATCTCCAACACAACCTGCCCTTATCCTCTGCTTATCATTCTTTATGTAATGAATTTGCACTCTTTGCTTCACAATGTACTCTGAATTGCTGCTCTTAGTTCAATGATGATAAGAACACCATGCCTATGTGAAAATTGACTTCTTTCATGTTCTCGTGCCTCCACCTTTTCAGCTTCATTTTCTTTTTCATTTTTTCCTTCCTTGTGCATCTACTACTTCCACTTCCTCCGCTGAATCACTATGTTCAAGCTCAACCTTGTAGCTCCTGCAGTTCATCTCAGATCATAGTCACCGCCCCGCTCCCATTCAGATTTCTTCTTTTTTTCTTCTCAAATTTTTCATCAACCCATTCTTCATATAGATCATCATCATCTTTGCCTACTTCATTGTCGAGTCTACCCATCAATCCCATTCACTGTCATCACTATCATCATCCTTTGCCATTTTCGCTGGGGATTTCTTCTTCTACCACAAGTTTCCTCCTGCTTCTTCTAAGCTCATGTCCAACATTTAGTCCCACCGGTGGAACACTGCTACTCCCTTCATTGTTGTCACCGCATGACATTGGTTCACCGCCTTTGTGAGCTTTCACCTTAAACCAGGACTTCCTCTTATTCCACCGCTAAACCCATGAGATTTAGGGCTTAGTACAAGAGGTAGCTCAGTGTACCACTAACATGAATATCATTCATTACATTGTCAAAGGCCATATCTTTGTGATCAACAAACAACCGAAAGTACTGGAATTTTGGAACAATCTGTCATTATGTGTGCGAAGTGTCGTTGTCACACCACAATCCGCAATCCGTCGGCTAAATTCTTTCCAGCAACGAACCAAAATAACATGCTTAGATTGGTCACTATATCCCGCTTGTTGCATAAAATCAAGGAGCCGTAGAGGAGACCATGTATCTACTTCGCAACCATCGAACAGAGCAACTTTCCCATCGACATACGTCTTCGATCGGCCAAATCCGCAGAAAAATCCACCATAGTTGATTTCTATGGTAAAACCTCCTCTTGTGCTCCTAGGTATCGAGGATTCAATCAAATACTACCATCGATTCGAGCTAAATCGAAATCCACTAAAAAGAGGATCGAGGGTTAGGTTATGGGCAACACATCGATCAGATCGTGGAGGAGGATCTCCAGTCGCCGATGCACGGCGCCATCCTAGCGTGCCACCACGGACAAGCGCCTACGATGGCCGCACCGCCTCTTCTCACCGGACCGCCACCGCCGATCTCCCTGCTTCGCCAGAGCAGAGAGAGGTGGGAAGAGGAGAGAAAGGACTACTACCATGAGAGATTAGGGTTGGGGGGCTCTTTTGAAAAAAATGCACTGTTGGTCGTTATCCCGCGTGGGCCCTCGAGTCGACGTGGCAGCGGTCAAAGCGCCACGCGAGCTGGTCAGCGGCGGACAGACGAAATTAGGACCTCGGCTGAACAACTTAGAAAGATTTAGAACCCAGATGTGCATTTTGAAAGAATTAGGACCCAGTCGACACTTTTGGGAAAGAATTAGGACCGCGCTTGCATTTTACTCAAGAATTTAAAGCACACATTTATTTGTAATTATATCGTCGATTTAGTTACGATATGTCTAGTGTATCACATGTTGTATTTGATATGGTAACATGAACCAGACATTCATTCATCAGTCAGTAGTAGTAGTAATAAAAAGAATAAAAACTCCTCCTTTGTCCTTTGTCTTTTGAGACCAGTAAAAAAGACTCCTCCTTTTGCTCTCCCCTGTCGATCTCCGTCTTCCCCTCCCCGATCTCTCACGCGCGTCCGCCTCGCCGCCGGCCCGCCGGGAAGATGGCCGCGTCCGCGTCCGGGTCCGGGTCCGTGTCCGGGCAGATCCAGCCGCTCAAGATCCCCGACGCCGTCGTCGCGCTCGCGCAGGCCGCCGCCAAGGCCAACAACAGCAGCAACAGCAACGCCGCCGCCGACGCCACCGACAAATGTACGTACCTCATTCACAGAGCAGCCGGTGCCGGCTCCGGCTGTCGCGTCCGTCGGTGGCCTTCGCCGCCGGCGAGATCTCGTTCTGGGTTCCTGATTCGTTTGTTCGTTTGTTTGGGCGCAGATCTGCCCGGGTGGCCGCTCTTCTCGCCGCCCAAGATGCAGCTGACCAAGTGCGCCAAGTGCCCCCGGGAGTTCTGCTCCTCCGTCGCCCTCCGCCGCCACACCCGCGTCCACCGCCGCGCCCTCAAGATCGACAAGGTATAAGCAGCAGCCCCCATTCTGCCCTCATTTTTCTCCCTTCAGTCAGTTCGTCAGTAGGGTGTCAAAATCACTTTACCTGGATAACATTGGTTGGTGTTAACATGTGCACTACTAGACTGATAGATACCGATTTGCACCTGCATTTTCGCTGACTGTCCAATACATGATGATGTATGTATGTAATCAAGCACCCGTCGACACGTGGGTTCGACGAATATGGGCGTCTGATAATCCGTTCGAAAGCATCGCGTGACGAGCATGTACTAGCCTAGCCGCTGAGATATAAGATAATCAAGCATCTCGCGAATAAAATGGCCGCTCCGCATTAACCCGTGCTATGCATCCAGCTTCCTTTCAAGCATATGTATAACCATGTTCAGCTAATGTTATGCACGATACGCAACTCCATTTGTCAAAGCCTTCAGTTTTCTTATATCCAGTGCCCACCCCCTTGCTACCCTGCATTGGCATGACATATTTTGTTTGCTGATGGTTTTGCAGGATTTCCCAAAGAACAGAGACCACCTTGCTGCATTCTGGGACAAGGTAAGAAGATATGCTCTGCTCTGTCGCCACTTATTTATTCTCTGTTGTAATATAAATAATTTAGCAGAAAGAGTGATTTGCTGACAGATTGTGGATTGCTGACCTTATATAACCTATTTAAACGAAGCAACATGTTGTTTCCCTCTCCTTACCAGTAGTGTGTTCATGGAACTAACTTGTCGTGCTTTTCAGCTCACGGTGGATCAGGCCCAAGCGATACTGTCCTTGGAGGGCGTGGCTATAGAGGTAACGACCATAGACCCGTATCTTCAGAGTATACGACTTGTCTTTGTGTATCGGTTTGTGTTTGGGGAACATCTAATGTTAGTTATGCACAACAAATACATCTTCAGGAGACCAGCGCTTTATTCATTTTGACATCGTTGTCGTCGTGGATGTGTAAGCCAGGGTACGCTTCGTTGCCGCTGCCATATGCCAGAGCCGGCAATGAACTCCTGGTAAGGCTTTGTTGACCCAACTGTTCACTGCTCTACTGTATGCATTTTGTGTCGTGTAGTATCATATGTAATAAGCTTCTTTTC
The DNA here is from genome assembly GCA_021605205.1 of Aegilops longissima. Taxonomy (NCBI): domain Eukaryota; kingdom Viridiplantae; phylum Streptophyta; class Magnoliopsida; order Poales; family Poaceae; genus Aegilops; species Aegilops longissima. Next base: position 633,658 of record CM038679.1, read on the forward strand.
TCCCCATAACTGCAGGACCTTATTCAGACAGCAGCCTCAAGACTACCTATCTCATCAAATGAACTGTTTATCATGCTCGACGAAGCAAGCGAGAACACATTTCTTTGTACCGACGCTGCCTGTGTTCAGAAGTTTTTGTTTGATGGGGAGGTTGAGAAAGTCGCAACAGAGTTGAAAAACGTTGTTGCGTGCACTAGCTACATCCTTGAACAGAAGCTGGTACGATGTGTTTCCATCATGCAAAACAGAGTTACTATGATTTATCCTTTAGGTACAAGTTTCCACGATTTTAATGTATGGCTTGTAAATGAAACAACAGGTCGAAGCATGGTCTGCTGATAAGGCTGCTGAAGCGTTACGATGCCAGAAGTTGCTTGTGGAGGAAGAGGACGCTGCTCAGAAAAGGTTACTGTTTAATGTCATTGACGTGTTATGTAATAATTACTTAATTAGTTTAGTACACAAAGCTGCGAAGCCAATAATGTTTATCTGCTTATTGCTATAAATAAATGCAGCGTCATTTGATTCTACTTTGTGATGAGATCTATATCTAAACTATCCTTGTTGTATAACTTGAAGGCAAGCTGAAATCATGGAACGAAAAAGGATGAAGAAACTGAGACAGAAAGAACAGAGACTGAAAGACCTCAAGGACGAGGGTACCACGGTCCAGTTACCTGAAGTGGTGGATGGCGCGACGAGCTCTCCTGGGATTCAGAGTCTCGAGGCTTTTTCAGGCCCTGCCTTCCATGAGCAAGGGGATCCACAGTATCTTCAATTGTCAGCACCAGTGCCTTCAGAGGACAGTGGTTGCAATGGAGAAGATGCCAATTGTGGTTCGGGACAAGAAATGGATACTGTTGCTGTTTTCAGGGAACAAGCCATGGCAACAACCAATCTCGACAGGGTAGAAAACCTCCCCCCAAATAGTACTGTCTCGGGTTCTTCTGCGACTGCGTCGAAGCATCCATCTTCATCTTCAGTAAGGCACTCACGTCACAGGGAGCCAAATGTCGGTGCAGCGACAAACAAAAGCAAGACCTGGGCATGGAAGGTGCGAACTGGTGTTGAAGAACGGTGCCCAAAAGCCGAGCCAGATGTAGATGCTAACCAAGAGACGGCTCCTCTCAACACGGACAAGAACTCGCAAGTGCTGATAGGATCCATAAGTGTTGCGATCAAAGACGGTGGCGGCTGCTCGGAGGATTCCAAGGATTACCACCCAGCTCCTCCTGAATCTGATTTGAACACTCTGAACGATCCAGTGGCCGAGGCGATGCAGCCAGTCAGCCATGATGAGAACGGATGCGAAGACACCGACGCAGCCGAGGATCACTCTCCCTCTAGTGTCATGACAGATGAAAGCGTCTGCGAAGCAGAGTCGGCAGAGGGCGGAGGCCTACGTCGAGGCACCATGTCTTCCGGTCAAGAAGCGGCGGCCTTCCTTTCTCAAAGTAAGCATCTACCTGGCCTAGTGGTTGCGCCGAGTGTTCCTCGGTTTTTTGTTTGTAATTGTGCTGTATGATTTGGCCACGCAGGATGGAAGGAAGCCATGGCCGGGGATCACGTGAAGCTTGTTCTGTGCTGAGGAAACTAACTGGAGTTGCGCAGTTTCCACCGGAGGCTGATCTGATGTATACAAGGAAGGCATTCGATCATAAGCATTTGGACTCCATCCGAATATGGCAGTTGAACTCTTATAATAGGCTTGGCTCTGGAAAACGGGGGTCCTGCTTACTATATGAGCTGAGCAGAGCGAGCCGAGCCATGTAGCAGAGCATTATGGAGTTGCGAAGCATCCATTCCTCGACTTTGGGCGGTTAGTTTGAGTGCTAGACTTGGTTGGTTGGTTGGTTGATTTTTAGATGGTAACGGAGCAGTTAAATTTGAGTGCTATACTACTTGATAGGCAACTAGCAGAAGTGTTGTGTGTTGTGTGGGCAGAGTTATCATGCATGATAAACTGAGAGGGAAAGCAATCAGGTGATGAGAAGATTGGTCAGTAGAATTTCTCCCTTCTACTCTTTAGCCCAATCAAGCATATACATCATGCACTACTACTACTACTACTACTACAGCTTTTTTCACCCTCTTCATAGAATCATGTTTTGCAACATCATCCCTACACACACGCCAGCTCCATATTCAATCACATGGTTTTGATTCTAATATTTCGAGCTCCATATTTAACCACATAGTGTTGCTTCTAATATTTTTGTGAGAAGATGTTCAATGCTAAGATATTTTTGTAACAATCTTGTAGTAATCTATAATTACAAATCGAGAAGGTGGTCGGGGAGGCAAAGGGGGTGGTCGGATTACTTGGCTGAGACTGAGGGTGGCGGATGGCGAGCGCGGTGGGGGTATCGGTCGCCGCAGATGGGGAGGGCGTGGCGGCTAGGTTTCGGTGAGCCGGGGGAGGAGGGGAATGGCTCGCGGGAGGGGATCGGGGGCCTGAATCGGTACCATTGTGAGGACGAAATGTTACCCCTGCATACATGTACACGTGTACCACCGCTGTAACCGGATTGGAACCAAACCGGATTACTATGGCAAGGAGGCCGATTGAGTGAGAGATGTTCCTTCTATACCTTCCTGAATGGCGTGTTTGGTTTGCATACAGCCCAACTAGGCCCGCGCGGCGCAACTTTGTCCCGTTTGGTTGCCTGTCTCGCACCAAAATCTTAGCATGCACCATGTTTAAAGCATTCCCGGCCTGGTCGAGAAGGAACGCTCGAATCGGACGTTTTTCCACGGCCAGACCCGAGCAATGCAACTTGAGAGTTGAGGCATGTGGGCGGCGGAGGCTGCACGCGGGGATCCAGACATGAGATGTTGCGTTGTTAGCCTCACCTTCTCTCATTCCCCTCTCTCCACTCTCACATGGGCGGCGACGAGTGCAAGATCTGGACCGCGAGCAGCGGAACGTGACCACCGGCTTCGCCCCCTCACCGGCAGGGCAGGCGTTCGGTGACGGCGGTAAGCTCATCGCTTTGCATGCATGTTGATATTATGCAGGATGTCAATTGCGCATTAGTTACATCATTAACACAGATGGTTATATTTGATATTAGTTGTTTGACACGAGAAAAATCTTATATGCACTCCGGGAGAAAGGAAGAGGAGTATGATTTCTCTCATGCGCCGGATAAAAGAAAAGTGTGCGGGTGTACCATTGTACATAAAGGAAAGTGGTACGGGAAACAAGTATTTCATTTATCTTTTTGGATGAACAAAATTACAAGATCCCATAAAATGAATGCGCTCCGTGGCCTACTAGCGCGGCCAGCCATGACTATGGCAATGTGCGGTCTCCTGGTTCCCGAGGCCTCGGAAGGCTCCCAGTTAATTACTCTTGCGGGTTGCACCGTGAGATACCTTCGATTAAGTAGTGTGATCGTCTTCGTCGTCTTCGCTCGCGTTCTCCATGCATGATGATGATGATGGTGTACGTGGTGTGGGCAGCGGCGAAGCCCGTGTCCTCGTCGGTACACGTGCCGCTCAAAACGTGGCTTTGTGCTAGCCATGTCCACCCTCGCCGTCGCTCCTTGTCAGTCTTGACAGTGTTGATGTAGTTAGTATTGGAGTAGCATGGGTCCTGCTTGGCTCGGACTTCTTGACGATGTAGTGTCTTCGTCGGGGTACGCAAGGGGTTGCCTTGCAGGAGTATTGTTTTGTGGAGACCGGCGTTGGTGTAAAACCAACGCACACTCACATCGGCATGGCCGGTGTGGTTGGTGCCTTGTCTCGGCTAGACGCTGAGTTTTACGGTGGTCCGCCAAGACAAGGGCGCCGCCTCACGGGGCCATCGGGAGTTAGTGTTGGTGAAGTCACGTCGCCTCCTTGCCATCACGCCTCGTCTTCATGGGCTCCGTGTCGCAAATAGCACCATGTAGTGGTACCTCGTCTCGACTGGACGCCGATTTTACGGCAGTCCGCCAAGACAAGCGCACGCCTCATGAGATCATGGTAAGGGTTGGTGAAGCCACGTCATTGCCTAGTGCCATCTTCTTCGCATCGCGGGCTCCGTGTTGCTGGTAGCACCAAGGGCGTGCGTCATCTTTATGGCTCCGGGTCGCAGGCTCCATCTTGACGAGGTAGACATTGGTGGTGACGTCCCGCGAGCTCCACGCCTCCATCCTCTGTGGCACCAGTGTTGATGATATTGATGATGGACGTCATCCTGGCGAGCTCCATGTCATCATCGTCCTTGCGGCACGTGGCGGCATCCCCACGAGCTCCATGCCTCCGGGGTCCAACTTGATGACGTTGACGTTGGTGGCGTCCTCCTTGCGAGCTCCACACCACGATCCTCCGTGGTACCGGGTTGATGATGTTGGCGATGGGCGTCGTCTTGGAGAGCCCCACGCAGTCATCCACCGTGGCACGGCGGCGGCATCCTTGCGAGCTCCATGCCTCCGTCCTCCATGGCACCAGCTTGGTGATGTTGGCGTTGGTGTCGTCTTGGCGAGCTCCGCGCCGCTATCCACCGCGGCACGGTGGCGGCATCGTTGCAAGCCTCCACGCCTTTGTCCTCCATTGCGCCGGCTTGATGATGTTGACACTGGCATCATCTTGGCAGACTCCGCGCCGCAATCCACCGCGGCACAGCGCCGGCATCCTCACGAGCCTCCACACCTTCGTCCTCCATGGCGCCGGCTTGATGAAGAAAACGAGGGCGTCGTCATAGCGAGCTCTATGTCGCCATCCACGGCGGCATCATCGCGAGCCTCGCGCCTCCGGGGCTCCAGCTTGACGAACTAGACGTCATCGGCCTCATCACCAAGGGCGGCCACCACAAAGGAGTCCAACGGGCTGCGCGCCGGCAGCCCCATTGGTATTGCCATCGTCTTCAACGGCATCCTTGCAGAAGGTGTCGGCGGGCTGCGAGATCGCATGCTCCACCAACATTGTCTTGGCCGCCGATTGTGTGATGACTTGCTCGTGTGCATGCATGCTGTATGCCAAGGAGAAACAAGAAAAACAGATGCATTAGTTCAAAGTCTCACCCTTGGAGGAGAACGTTTGCTTCGTCGTGGCGCCTCCTGGACTTCATCATGGGTTCAATGTTTACTGTTTACTGGCCAATTCTTGGGCTCGTACGAGCGCGCATGATACCAACACACAAATACATTCCATATACATAGTATGATTCCGCTTGCAGGTATTCGGATGTATACGTGCCCAAGCTCGCCGGCCGGTATACGAGTATAAATACGTACACAACAGCGCTATCCTTGACTCTTCATGCATGTACATGCAAATAGCAAGGGCTTGAATCTCACGTACATACAAATACATACAAATGTATAATCACTCATCGAACACTAGTGTATTTATTTGATATTATAAGAAGTAGCAATAAGGTGCGTTGATTAGCAGCGCACGTCTTGGTCGCAGCCGGCGGCGGCAACAGACAATTGACTATCGCTAATTGGACTTTGGAGGCAACGTGTTTCTCTTGGTCCGGCCACGCGCGGTTGACTTCGCTCTTCTTCTTCTTCTTCTTCTTCATCTTCTCCTCCGCCGGCCGGCCTCTGCGATTGCATTCCATTCCATTCGTCGGAGACAGAGGAGAAGATGCTGTCGTGGAAGTTCAGCCGCAAGGGCGCCACGGGCTTCTCCTGGGCCTCCACCGCCGACGAGGTCACCGCCGGCATCTCCGCAGCCGGCCTCACCGCCATAGTCACCGGTACCTACCCCTCCTTTGTCCTACTTGCCCTTCCCCCGATCCATCCATTTCATTCCATTCCATTCGCTTGCCAGGTGCGTCGAGCGGGATCGGCGCGGAGACGGCGCGCGTGCTGGCCGCGCGCGGGGCGCACGTCGTCATGGCCGTCCGCAACCTCGCCGCCGGCGACACCGTGCGCCAGGCCGTCCTTGCCGAGACCCCCGCGGCCAGCGTCGACCTCATGGAGCTCGACGTCTCCTCCCTGGCCTCCGTCCGCAAGTTCGCCGCCGACTTCGCCGCCAGGGGCCTCCCGCTCAACATCCTCGTGTACGTACCACCACCACCACTACTCCCAATCATATACTTGAGGTTCAGTTAGGGGCTCGTTGTCAACACCATTCAGGTTCAGGTTCAGGTTCAGGTATGCAGTGTTATGACAGTGCAAGTGTTCAGGTTCAGGTGTAGAAGACTATGGCTTTGGTACCTTTCTCTTCGATGACCTGACATGCTTGCTGGGTTGCACGTTTGCTGAAGCGTACTACTCCAATAGATCATCGCATACTCTGATTGTGTGATTTTTTCTTTTCTTTCGGGGGCAGCAACAACGCGGGAATAATGGCGACCCCTTTCACCCTCTCAAAGGATGGCATCGAGATGCAGTTTGCGACTAACCATGTCGGTATGAATCGATTACCAACTCCCATGAAATAGCGTTGTCAATTCTATTCCAGCGGCATTCCCCAGGCAGCAGCGAGGTTGACTTCTTTTTTTTTGAACATCCAGGGCATTTTCTTTTGACACATCTTCTGCTGGAGACGATGAAGAAGACCTCTCGCGAATCAACCGTGGAAGGAAGAATCGTCATTGTTGCCTCGGAGGGGCACAGGGTTACATACAAGGAAGGCATCCGTTTCGCCAAGATGAATGATGAGGAAGGGTATGTAATTTCCCCGCAGCCATTATATATGTGTCTTACTTTATTTCAAGACAAATGAGAGTCAAAGCTTGCTTGTTGTTTCAACCTTGCGTTTGTGATGTGCAGGTATGGCACCCTTGCAGCATATGGGCAGTCCAAGCTTGCCAACATTTTACACGCCAGTGAACTTGCCAGGAGATTTAAGGTATGCCCATATGCCTCATTGTGTCTATTTGTTAGACCCTGTCGTGCTCTGTACTCCCCCCGTCCCATAATATAAGAGCGTTTTTGTTTGTTGTCGATAAATATATGGCAAACAGGAAGAGGGTGTTAACATCACTGCCAACTCTCTGCATCCTGGATCCATCCTCACAAACCTTCTTCGCAACCGCGGCATCATATATGGTAATGAAAAAAAAGTACTTGACAGCAATGGAGTGTCTCTTTGAAAAAGCCTTTGCCTCTGTGTTTGCAGCCATCGAGCGGACGCTTGGTAAACTGCTGCTCAAGAACATCCAGCAGGTACGCGTCTCACTGTTGGGTGATTTGATTTGGATTTGGAACTGGAATTTGAATTTGAATTTGAATTTGGAACAGGGGGCTGCGACGCAGTGTTACTTGGCGCTGCACCCGGATGCCAAGGGGGTGTCGGGCAAGTACTGGTGCGACAGCAACCTGTACGAGCCGAGCGACAAGGCCAAGGACGCGGAGCTGGGGAAGAAGCTCTGGGACTACACCCTCGACCTCGTCGCCTGACGTGAAGCATACCTTATCTGGCTTGGTTTGATCTGGTTTGGTTTGGTTTGGTTGATGGATGGATGCGCGCGTCATGTGCATGTACTCCCAATATCGAGAGATGAGATGAAGGATAAGGGGACGACGAAATGAATCCCTCCCCAGGACGTCGATACGGTATCTATCTGGGTTGTGAGATACTCATACTCTTTTCTGCGGTTCCTGTGTATTGTATATATATGGGGATGAAATCAGAATGAAATACACAATACATTTTTATTATGTATGTGATGTATATATCCATTTCCTCAGAGTGTAGTGTTTATTTGTTGTTTTATGCTAAAAAAATGTTGTTCAAGACCTGTTACAGATTCATGGCCCAGATGCTGACATAATTGCACAAAGTTCATGTTCAATCAAGAGCCCACACCTGCAAATAAACCTAGACAGAGTCCTGACAGCTGCAAGGAAGCTACATTTTCAGTCAGTACAGTACAAATCAAGCACGAAATCAAGAGATATCACTCAAGAGAAAAGGTCCACCGTGGAAGTAATTTCATCGTCAAAACCTCCATAGGAGGATCCTTTTATCTTACAAGGGCCTATGAATTGAATCCAATAGTCCCAACGTGTGTGCTCATAATCTTTCCGACATGTATATTTTCTTTTTCATGCATGGTATGCCCGTGTTTTGTAACGGGAGACAAAAAAATTATGCGCTAGCAAAATAAGTATGACTCGATATGAGCGTCCTCTATTTTAACACGGTGGCTCATCATGTTTGTAGAAGTTAACCACGTTGCCTTAGTACACGTAGGATTAGGAAAAAGAGTAAGTATGAGTCCTAGTAGTATTAGGATTCCTAGTCCTAGTCTATTTCCATAGTCCCTTATGGACGTGTATAAAAAGCACCCCAGGGGTGCTCCTTGTAACCAGAAAAGTTCAAAGCAATAAAAGATAACCAAGGCACGTCAAGAGCCTTTGGCAATCACTAAAAGATTTTTCCTCTGTCCAGGTTCGATCGCAAGTTTCCGTCAAGAGCGTCGCCGGCTACACACGTACATACGAGCACGTACAGCCAATAATCGATTAAGCTGCCAGCTTGGTTGCTTGTTCGGCTAGCTTTGCACGTATGTTGTGTAGCTCCTGGGCAATTTGGTCTAGCGATCAAAAGCCAACAATTGGTATCTAGAGCCTCGACGATCTACGATCTACGATGACGGACAGCGACGCTGAGTCGGTCAAGTCCGGCAATGGCGGTTCCGAGGCGAACAAGATCGGCGGCAATGTGAAGAAGGGCGGCAAGTCAGCAACCAGTGGTGGCGGAACGGGCGGCGCCAAGGTACAGGCGCATCGCAACATCCCCATCCAGTACCCGATGCTCACCGACGCCAACTACGGCGTGTGGGCGGTGAAGATGAAGATCATTCTCCGAACCCTTCGAGTGTGGGAGGCCATCACGGACGACGACGTCGACGAGGAGTGCGACGAAGGTGCCATGGCCGCCATAGCCCGATCCTGTGCCGGATTCCGTGCTGATGACATTGGCGGAGTTCGAGACAGCAAGAGAGGCGTGGAACGCACTCAAAGAGATGAGGATTGGAGAAGATCGCGTCACCAAGGCTCGGGCACAAGTGTTTGAAGCGCCAATTTCACAAGTTGCGATGGAGGAAACTGAATCGGTGAACGACTATGCCATGCGTCGACTACATTGGTGGGAGAGATCCGGCGCTTGGTGCAAAGCTCGAGGAGACCGAGATTGTGGAGAAGTTTTTCAGTTCGGTGACCGATAAATTCACGTACATCATTGGCACGCCGAGCAGCTTTACGACATCGACGACATGACCATAACAGAGGCGATCGGACGCTTGCGGACATGGGAAGAGAATGCTCGTGGTTGTCGGAAAGGCAAAGGAGGAGGTGGTGACCAACTCATGTACTCACGCCGCAGATTGGGAGTCCCCAAGTAGCAAAGGAAGGCGCAACGTTGGCGAAGGCTCAAGCAACGTGAAGAGCGGCGACAAACCGGAAAAGGCAAAGGAAAAGGCAAGCCACAAGGTCATGGTAAGGCGGACCGATCTAAAGAGCGGAAGCCACGGAACTTGGATATGTCCAAGGTCAAGTGCTATAACTGCAACGAGATGGGTCACTTTGCAAAGGATTGTCCGGAGCCTAACAAGCGGGAGATCAAGGCAAATTTGGCGAAGCGGGAAGACGAACGTCCAGGTCTTCCGATGGCCGAAGTTTGTGATCTCGTCCAAACGATGGTTGCAAAACCAAACCGGAAGGTGCTACTGCATGAGAAAAGAGTAACACCAAAGTTATCCGGAAGCCAGAACATGTCGTGGTATCTAGACACGGGTGCTAGTAACCACATGACGGGGTGCAAGGAGAAGTTCCTCGAACTGGAATATGATGTTCAAGGCTCGGTCAAGTTCGGTGATGGTTCAAATGTGGAGATTTGCGGGCAAGGTTCTATCCTCTTCGAGGGTCTCACAGGAGAACATCGCATACTCACCGGAGTGTATTACATCCCACGGCTTCGCAACAACATCATCTCTGTCGGGAAACTTGATGAGAATGGATGCAAGGTGGATATCGAGAACGGAGTGATGACGATCTTCGACAACCTCCGAAACGTGCTAGCGCGTGTGAATCGCACGCGGAACAGGCTCTATATTCTCAACCTTGATCAATCTCAACCGGAGTGTTGGCTCGCCAAGAGTGATGATGATTCGTGGTTATGGCATGCTAGATTTGGACACGTTAACTTCTACGCCTTGAAGAAGATGTCGAAGATGGAGATGGTATCTGGGATGCCGTTTATCGACCATGTTGATCGAGTATGTGACAGGTGCTTGGTTGGAAAATAGCACCGCAGGCCGTTCCCTGCTCAGTCTACCTATCGTGCAAGTGATGCACTCGAGCTGCTCCATGGTGACCTATGTGGCCCTATCACCCCAAAGAACTCACGGAGGAAAGAAGTACTTCTTCCTTGTGGTAGATGACTACCGAGATACATGTGGGTTGTTCTCCTACGATCTAAAGATGAGGCGCTTGAAGCGCTCAAGAAGCTGAAGGCTGCAACGGAGATGAAACACAAGCTGAAGGTTCGTGCTCTCTGAGACGGATCGCGGCGGAGAGTTTACGTCGAACGAGTTCAATGACTACTGCGAGAAGATTGGCATAAAAGGTTCTGACGGCACCTTATACGCCACAGCAGAACGGGGTTGTTGAAAGGCGCAATCGAACCGTCGTTGACATGGCGAGAAGTTTACTCAAGAGCAAGAACTTGCCGGGGACTTTTTGGGGAGAAGCTGTCTCGACGGCGGTCTATCTTCTCAACCGGGCTCCAACGAAGGCGGTGATCGGAAAGACTCCGTATGAAGCAATTTACGGATGTAAGCCGAATGTGTCTCATCTACGGACATTTGGGTGCGTGGCACATGTGAAGACGGCGGAGCCGCATCTCTCAAAGCTTGCCGATCGCAGCACCAAGATGGTGTTCATCGGATACGAGAGGAGTTCCGGCACCAAGGCATACCGCTTCTACGATCCACGAACCAAGCGTCTACGGATTTCACGTGACGTTGTGTTTGAAGAAAACCAAGCGTGGAATTGGAGCGCAGCAACCGACGATGCTCCAAACGGTAACATATTCACGCTTGAATTTCCAACCGATGATGATGCGAGGAGGATGTCCGGTGGTTGGCAAGACACCCAACCAAGGTGACCACAATGGAAGTGATCATCATGGTGCCGACACCGACGACGACGCGCATGGGTCGCAAGGTGATAGCGACAACGACACGCACGACACGGGCGGAGATCTCGACAATGAGGCGCATAATGATGATGACAATCAAGATGCTGGTCACTATCACGACGACTACGCCGACGACGAGGATGCCAACGACCCGGCATCTACCACGCCCGAGACTCAACCGTCTTCCTCAAGTGCATCGACACCGACACAATTTGTGTCGCCCCCTTCGCAAGCCACGATGGATTCTTCCGGGCCTCGTCGCTACAAGCCCCTCAAGAAAGTCTACAAGTACGCAAAGCCAGTTACACTCGAGTACTCCGATTTGTGTTTACTCGGAGTTGAGGAGCCGGCGAACTTCGTAGAGGCGAGCAAAAGTTCAAGTTGGATGCACGCCATGGATGAGGAGATGAAGGCGATTGAGAGCAATGGCACGTGGACTTTGGTAACCCGACCTCCGAACCAAAAGGCCATAGGTTTGAAGTGGGTTTACAAGTTGAAGAAGGACACGAAGGGTGCCATTGTGAAGCACAAGGCAAGACTCGTCGCAAAGGGCTACGTACAACGTCAAGGAGTTGACTATGAGGAGGTGTTTGCACCGGTTGCTCGAATCGAGACGGTGAGAGTGCTCCTAGCTTTGGCAGCACAAGAGGATTGGAAGGTTCATCATATGGATGTGAAATCCGCTTTCCTCAACGGCGACCTCAAAGAAGAAGTGTACGTGGAACAACCCCTCGCTCACGAGAAGAAAGGCGAAGAAGGAAAGTTTACAAGCTCAAGAAGGCACTTTACGGGTTGAAGCAAGCGCCAAGAGCTTGGAACGCAGTTAGACCGAAGTTTGATCTCGCCGGGTTCAAGAGATGTCCCCTCGAGCACGCGGTCTATACAAAGAACTCCAAAGGATCAAACCTGCTAGTTGGAGTTTATGTGGACGATCTGATTATCACCGGAGATAGCGCGCAAGAAATTGAACGTTTCAAGGCGCAGATGAAGAAGAAGTTTAGCATGAGCGATCTGGGATTACTCAGCTATTACTTGGGCATCGAAGTGAAGCAAAGCTCCGGAGAGATTTCCCTATGTCAATCGGCTTACGCGGTCAAGTTATTGGACAAGTGTGGCATGACAGATTGCTACGAGACACATGCTCCAATGGACCAACGCCACAAGTTGAGCAAGCGTAGCTCAAATCCGCCGGTGGACACCACAATGTATCGAAGCGTTGTGGGCAGCCTAAGATATTTGGTGCATACCGACCGACTTGGCTTATTCGGTCGGGATCGTGAGTCGTTTCATGGAGAATCCGACAACCGAACACATGAGCGCGGTCAAGCAAATCTTGCGCTATGTGAAAGGCACTATTAATCTTGGCTGCACGCATCGAAAGGAAAGGGAGGATTGATCCTTCGTGGATACTCGAGATAGCGACATGGCAGGTGATGTGGATGACCGAAAAGCACAACGGGCATGATATTCTATCTTGGCCCAAATCCTATCAGCTGGAATTCTCATAAGCAAAAGGTGGTTGCACTGTGTCTTCATGCGAGGCAGAATACATAGCGGCAAGCACGGCGGCTTGTCAAGCAGTGTGGCTGAGAAGACTCTAGCTGATCTTGCAAAGCGGGAGGTGCAGAGGGTGTCATTGAAGATCGACAACCAAGCTGCAATCTCATTGTGCAAAAATCCGGTTTATCACGAAGGAGCAAGCACATAGATACCGGTTCCACCATATCCGGAGTGCATTGAGGAAGGGATGATCGAGGTTCAGCACGTGAGCACCAAGGACCAGCTTGCCGACATTCTCACGAAGTCCCTCGGCCGACGTAAGTTCATCGAGATGAGGAACAAAGTCGGAGTACATGAGATGAAGTCAAGCAACAAGGTTAAGGGAGGTGAATGTAGAAGTTAACCACGTTGCCTTAGTACACGTAGGATTAGGAAAAGGAGTAAGTATGAGTCCTAGTAGTATTAGGATTCCTAGTCCTAGTCTATTTCCATAGTCCCTTATGGACGTGTATAAAAAGCACCCCAGGGGTGCTCCTTGTAACCAGAAAAGTTCAAAGCAATAAAAGATAACCAAGGCACGTCAAGAGCCTTTGGCAATCACCAAAAGATTTTTCCTCTGTCCAGGTTCGATCGCAAGTTTCCGTCGAGAGCGTCGCCGGCTACACACGTACATACGAGCACGTACAGCCAATAATCGATTAAGCTGCCAGCTTGGTTGCTTGTTCGGCTAGCTTTGCACGTATGTTGTGTAGCTCCTGGGCAATTTGGTCTAGCGATCAAAAGCCAACAATATTGCCACTTATTTTTCTTCCTACCCTCACTGATGATGATCGTGATGTCCACGTGATCACAATGCACTCAACGTGGTAAATTCCAAGGTGATGAGCTTGCCACTGCACGCTGCACTTGTCATTATGTTGCGCAAGTGAATGTTTAAAACTTTAAAACAAATCTCATCTACCACGAACTACTCGTAATTCCTAGACATATAAAGACTTCTGAAAAACTAATCAAATCCTAGACATCAAAGACTTTTGAATCGGTGAACATTTTATTGAATCGACAAACAATTTATTTTGAAATTTTGGATTTTTTTAAAAAATATCACGAAGAGTTTTTTAAATGCCTGAACAGTTAATTCATGAACATTTTTTCCTCAAAGATTTTTTAATCGATGAACTTTTTAAAAAAAGTAAGGAACAAATTTTTAATTTTGTGTTTTTCGTTTTCTGTGAATATTTTCTAAAATTTCATGGACATTCAGATTCCCGAATATGTTTTGAATACATGATCATTTTTTCAAAATCATGAACATGATTTTATTTCCCGACCATTTTTTTCCAAATCATCATTTTTTAAATAATTTTTGAACAGTTTTGCAAAAACACAACTTTTTTTGAAGCCACAAAAATTTTATGATTTCCTAAACATTTTTTGAATTCACTCAAATTTTATGATTTCTCGAACATTTTTTTGAAAACTCGCAACTGTGAAAAATTGGAAATCTCGAATTAGTATAAAGAAGGAAGAAAATACACAATAAATAAATTAAAAAGAACAGGGGAGTCAAGCCCCGCACATGGGCCGGCCCATCAAAGCATATGTGAGGGAGGACGTGCGTGAGAGGGAGGGAAAAAGTGTGGAACCTGGGGATCAAACCCTGGTCTCCTGGCTAGAAGAGCTAGGCGTTAGCCACTGTGGTGCTTGTGCACCTGTGATTTATATCGGTATCACATCTATAAAACAACTAAAAGCGACGACAACTTTGAAAAGAAAAATCAAATCGTTTTCTTCGCTTATGGGTGGCATAGTGGGTAATTTATAGCAACTTTTGGGTTATTTTTTTGAACGTATGGACAGAAGCAATGGCCCCTTTATTATTACAAGCAAAAGGGCCTATCATTTGAGTTAGGAGAGAAAAAATTCATCATATCCAATGGCCATGACCTTGCATCACCGAGATACACTGTCGCCCTCAATTTAGTGAAATCATGAACATTTTTTAAACTCGTGCACATATTTGAAATCATGAACACTTTCCAAATTCATGAACACTTTTACAACTTTTTAATATTTTCTCGAATCAAGAACCTTTTATAATATTTGCTAACATAATAAAAAAATAAACATTTTTAAATATATTTGTTGAATCGACAAACATTTCTAGAATCAACAAACATTTTTTTGGAAATTGGTGGAACAATTTTAGAAATTAAAGATAGCTTTTTTATTTAACGAACATTTTTTGAAATGCATGATCACTTTCTCAATCAGCAAACATATTATGAATGAGTGAACTGTTTTGTAAGTCACGAAGAATTTTCAGGATAATTTTCCATTCATGAACATTTATTAATTGAAAAAATTGTGTTAAATTTTGTCAACATTTTTATATACCAAATTTTCAGAAATTATGAAATTTTTTCCTGAACATTTGCTTGCAAAATTTTGATTAAGCAAACATTTTTATAAAATCCCAAACATTTTTCGAATCGAGAAATATTTCATGATTTATTAAACATTTTATTTCAAATTTCTTATTTTTTAAAATTTTCGGAACTTCTTGTTGTGCCGAATTAATTAAAGTAGAAAAATGTAAAAGAAAAAAAATCATAAAAACGAAATTTAAAACACTGGCCGCCCAGACATGTCTGGCCCAAACAGCTGCGCTGCGTCTTCTCCCAGCTTACAGAGCATACTATAGGAGGTCTCTACTGCATGGGCCAGCCCAGGCGGTGGATTCCTCTGTGTGAAACATTTTTTATCACTTATATGTGGCATTATTCGGTAATATTTTGCAATTTTGAGGGCAATATCTGTGATGTACCGCCAGCAGGAATAACTTCTATATTATCAGGTGTAGACAAGCAAAACGGCCCGTGCGTTGCAAATTGAGAAAAAATAATCTTTATCTCCTATGGTCATGATCATATTTTACCGCATCATCGAGATAGACTATCAGTGTCATTTTCGTGAAATCATGAAAAATTTCTGAAAATCATGAATATTTATTAAACTCGTGAACATACCTGAAATCATGAACATATTAACAGTTTTTTCAACATTTTCTAAATTCATAAATATTTTTTGAATTTATGAACAAATTATTTGATTTGCAAACTTTTTTAAAATTGTGAACATTTTCTAAAACATTTTTCTTGAATAGGTGAACATTTCTAGAATCGATTTAACGTTTTTTTTGGAAAATTGGTGGAACAATTTTTGAAATTCACGAACATATTTTTTATTTAATGTACATTTTCTGAAATGCATGATCATATTTTGGACAACAAATAATTTTTGAATTAATAAACTATTTTGTAAGTCATGATTTTTTTTAAAAAAAAATATATTTTTAATTCATGATCATTTTTGAATTTTCGAAATTTTATTTAATTTCATTAACATTTTCTAATAGACGGACTTTTTAAAAAAGATCATGAACATTATTTCCATGAACATTTATTTTCAAAATTGCCAACATTTTTGAATATGCGAACATTTTTAAAAACTTTGAACATTTTATCAATGCACAAACATTTATGAATTACTAAACATTTGTTTTCAAGATTCTTATTTTTTTGAAAGTATTTTGAATTCTCAAATTATTTGATGTAGAAAAAACAAAAGACGGAAAAGGAAAAATGAAAAATAACTAGCAAAATTTAAAAAACAAGTCGTCCGGGCATGGACCGGTCAAAACAGGCCTGTTGTGTCTTTTTTTCCAGTGCGTAGTGCGCAGTAGAGAAGGTTCGTACTGCATGCAACGTCCCAGGCAGGAATTCCCTGTGTCCAACATTTTTTTATAACTTATAGATGACATTGATCGGTAATATTTTTTGTAAATTTGGGGGCAATTTTAATGACGTACTGCCAAAAGCAATCTTTATCATTAGGGGTATAGATTATGTGGAGATGTGCAGCTCTTTGCATGGGGTAGAAAAATAGGATGGAAATTGCCCGGCTGCAGCATTGTGTTGTTGCGTAGCACAAGAAAAGAGACTAGACTAGACTGCACTGCTGTGGTGGACTCCGCCCGCCCGCCCACCGCCTCCCCCTTGGGGCGACGAGGTTAGAGTTTCACATTTTTTGTGTCAGGTGCTTTAGATCGTTCCAAGGGTTCAACGATGATCACTGTGGCTGGGGGCTTGGACCTTAGAGGCACGTGCAGGAAAATTTTCCAACTGTCATCGACAAAGTTGGGTCGGCTCCAGTTGGAGAGCGTGACATCGGTTCGTTGGTGGCTCGTTGTGGTGACTACAATGGTGGTTCGATGGTCCAGGGGCATCAACGTAATTTTTATTATATTGAAAGTGGTTTGTACTTTTGACGAATCTTTATAATAGACTCGTGCCATTTTCACAAAAGAATGTAATTCTAGATGGGAAAATCTACCCGAATCGGTGTGGAAGGGGCTCGAGGGATGTGTGTGGACTGCACCCAGGGTATCTGGAATCCCACAAAGAAAGGATGATACCCTTATGTTGGTGACGACGGACTGACCGCAACCGGTCAACCACTTCCTTAGATCCCTTCAATTTCCATTCCCTCTTTCTAATTCCTTCCAACCAAACATGTTGTCAAAGCCATAATATTTACATTCATGAGAAGCCATAGCCACTTGCAAAGACGAAGATACAAGACCAGAAGATCACATTTCATCAAACAAATGTAAGAGTGGCCGCCCTGGTAGCTTAATCGATCGTAGGGCCAGACCCACAACATGCGCCAAGTTTGTTTCCTAGTAGAAGTGATGGATCCATTGATTAAGGACTATTTCAACAAGTTCATGGCCGCCCTCGATGAAGTTTGCACCAAACTCCGCTCCAACACCTTACTGAAGACATAACTGCCTTTCCCTGACTCCCATGCCGGTGGTTATTCCTTTCTGACCAGATCACACAACACCCACAAAAAAATAAGACATGCGTCTCCTTCCTTCACTTCATTTTCATGGATCATATCAATGATCCAAGACTGTGGGTGTAACTGTGGTAGTTTAAACCCCGTCGTGGCTTTTATTTCCTACCAAAAGAGTCTGGCCCAAGTGCATTCAAACAATGGATGGTGGGTGGATTCCTCTAGTCTGTAATCCTCACAATGACTAATGTGTTCCTTATTGTGATCTTGGATAACTGCCCGGCAAAGAATGAAGCCCCGGATCAGCCTCCACCAGAAATTCCTCACCTTTGGCGGCACCGCAAGGGACGAGAGTTTCTTCCAGTGATATTTGTTTTCACCTCCAGACCCTTCCGCCTCGGCAGATTGCCTTTGCTTAGCTATCATCGCCTAGTAAGCCGAACGGACTAAGTACTGTCCATTCTTCTTTAAGTTCCGGGCTCAGTTATCCTCTATGTCTCTGCCCAAATAAATAGAACATATAACATGCACATCCGGCTCATCAAAATTTTGAATCACCCGATCCACATCCCACTCTCCTGTCTCCTGGTAAATAAGCTCGTCAACCATTGCTTCGGTTTCCCAAAGTCATGAAAATAAGTTCATATCATCTCAGAAGCTCTCACGTAACCAAGAGAAGCATTTCTTCCCTTAAGCATAATATTGACTGGTATAACGTTTTGCTTACACTTACCAAAATTAATCATATAGTAATTATGCTAATATTTTTTTAATAACATGTAATATTTTGTTTGTGATAATTATAATGTTGTCATCACAAACATGGCTCTGCTAATTTCTATTTCAAGTCCCCATCAAAAATCAAGTTGTGCTAACTTTATGTTATCACAATTCAGTTTGAGACATTGTGTGCTAAGAAGTCCACTCGTTTAATTGAACTTTGTTAGATATAAGTAAAATAAAAGGACAATGGGACTAATCATGTATCTCATTTTGATGAAGAAAGTGTATTAATACATGTTCGTGTCATTTCAGTATTTCTAAATATCTTTGGAGAGCTATAGAGTGTACATGCGCAACAAAAATATCTCAGCATTTAATTTGTTCCCTTTAGTGTGTGATTATCCACCTTAGACCCTGTTTGTTTGGGCTTTTGCTTCTGCTTTTCCATTATTTTTTTACTTTGGCCAAAAAGCTATAAAAGCTCCTAAATAGGTGCTTTTGGAGCTATTATGGCTTTTGATGAATCAATCATAAAAGTTTGGATCCTCCCCAAGCCCGTCCATCGGGAGTGATTCGGTGGAGCTTTCAACGTAGATTTATGCCGGCCCCTTGGAGCGACGAGGTTAGAGTTGATGCTTCAGATCGATCCAAGGGTTCAACGACGATGATTGTAGTAGGGGGCTTGGACTTTAGAGGCATGTGCATGAAAACTTCCAAGCTGTCATCGGCAAGGTCAGGCCGCTCAGGCCGCTCCGGTTGGAGAGCGTGACATTGGTTTGTCAGTGGCTCGTTGTGCGTGGCATCGGTTTGTCAGTGGCTCGTTGTGGCAACTACGGTGGTGGTCTGATGGTCCAGGGACCTTGATGTAATTATTATTATATTGAAGGTGGTTTGTACTTCTAAAGAATCTTTATAATTATAGATGGAACAATCTACCCGAATCGGTGTGGAAGGGGCTCGAGGGATGTGTGGACTCCACCCAGGGTATCCGGAATCCCATGAAGAGATGACGATACCCTCATGTTGGTGACGACGGACTGGCCGCAACAGGTCGATCACTTCCTTTTTGACGCGCCGCCAAGTCATCTTCACCATCACCAGGAGTAGTGCCGACAACGGTACCGTCACGGACTTCCCGACCGAAATGTATGCGCCGATCATCTTCTCGGTGGTATGCGCATTTGATTCATATGTGAATATGTTTTTTTTGGTTGATATGTCTATGTGTTTTCATACATTGGCCAGCTCTTTTCATAGGGTAGACATGGCATGGAATTTGTATGGAGATTGCCTGAGCAGGGCTGGCTGGTGGGCCCCACCTGCGCATTGTGTCGCTGCATATGCATAGACTACTGCAGCGGTGGACTCCTTCCTCTTATTCTTCTTCTCCGCCGGCCGGCCGCCGTCTCCGCCTCTCCGTGATTTGATCCACTCCACTCGCCGGAGAAGAGAGGAGAAGAGAAGAGAAAGATGCTGCCTTGGATCTTCAGCCGCAAGGGCGCCTCGGGCTTCTCCTGGGCATCCACCGCCGACCAGGTCACCGCCGGCCTCTCCGCCGCAGGGCTCACCGCAGTAGTCACCGGTACCCACTCTACCCGCCGCCTCACCTTTTCCTTGGTCCTCTCTGCTCCCTCCCTCCCTCGTTCCATCTGATTCGATTTCGGTTGCCTGCGACTGGCAGGTGCGTCGAGCGGGATCGGCGCGGAGACGGCGCGGGTGCTGGCGGCGCGCGGCGCCCACGTCGTCATGGCCGCCCGGAACCTCGCCGCCGCCGACACCGTGCGGCAGGCCGTCCTGGCGGAGACCCCCGGCGGCAGCGTGGAGCTCATGGAGCTGGACCTCTCCTCCCTGGCCTCCGTCCGCAAGTTCGCCGCCGACTTCGCCGCCAGGGGTCTCCCGCTCAACATCCTCGTGTAAGGCAGCCCTGCTTCTCGCTTCTTGATTGTTCAGGTTCAGTTAGGGGTTGTCAACACCATTCACTGTCAGGTTCAGGTTCAGGTTCATGGACAGCCTTGCAGATTCCCAAATTGTACAGAGCCCATCGGCATGGGGAGTTTCATGGAGGGGTAATTGGCTTGTAACATTACGGTCCGTGTGGTTAGTAATAACAGTGGCAAGTGTCCTGGCGTAAGTTAGTCATCATAGTATTACTCAAGTATTTTGCGCAGATATGAACGCTTCTTGCACCACATCATTTGATCCTGGACAGAAGATTACGGCACTGGTTGTACCTTTCTTCAATAATAATTTGACCTGGTGTATTTTTTTTTCAGTAACTGATCTCATGTACTGAAGCTTACTAGTGTATTTCATTCTTGCTGGCTTGCACGTTTGCTGAAGCGTGTACTCTAATAACTCATCGCGTTCCCTGATTACATACATGATGCTTTCTCTGGCTGGCAGCAACAACGCAGGCGTAATGGCGACCCCTTTCACCCTCTCAAAGGATGGCATCGAGATGCAGTTTGCAACCAACCATGTCGGTATGATTGCAAACAAACTCCCATGTACTAATACTGCTTCACTAGCTGACGAACCTAGCTACATACCCTGATATACAACACTTCATGTCAGCACTAGTGTTGTCAATTTCAATCCAGTGAGGTTCCCAGGTTGACCTTTTATGCCTTCATACAAGTTTGCATGGCCCCTTAATATATCAACAAGTGTGTGCTACTGCTGCTGCCTAGCCCTTCTGAACTCTGAACCCTATGGTCACCAAACAGATAAATATTTGCTGCCAATCCTACAACAGTACAGAACCTGCAAATTATCTCAGCAGACAGTTGCAAGCTTGTAATTTGTACTTCTCCTAGAGCCCTCCTAGTTCGTTTCTACGTCACCTAACTCTTCATGTCATGATATTCAGGGCATTTTCTTCTGACAAATCTTCTGTTGGAGACCATGAAGAAGACCTCCCGCGAATCAAACGTGGAAGGAAGAATTGTTAACGTTTCGTCAGAGGGGCACAGGTTTGCATACAAGGAAGGCATCCGCTTCGCCAAGCTAAATGACGAGGAAGAGTATGTAATTTCCCCATACGGTTTACTTTTCTTGAAGACAAATGAGTCACTGGTTGTTTCAATCTTGCGTTGTGCAGGTATAGCACCATTGCAGCATATGGGCAGTCGAAGCTTGCAAACATCTTGCATGCCAATGAACTTGCCAGGAGATTTAAGGTATGCGTCGTTCGGTTAAGATTTTGTGGCTGTGGCATCGCGCCATTTCTTGGTTAGCATTATTTCGAGCTTGTTAGGTCCAGCGGGCCGTATGTCCGTGTTTGTTCCAACATGAGTGCTTGTGCCAGCAAGCAC
Organism: Aegilops longissima; assembly: GCA_021605205.1. NCBI lineage: Eukaryota > Viridiplantae > Streptophyta > Magnoliopsida > Poales > Poaceae > Aegilops > Aegilops longissima. The sequence continues at coordinate 655,143 of CM038679.1, forward strand.
TGCCAGTTAAGAGTCTGCAGCTAGACTGTATAATATCACACAACTTCCTGAAGTAAGAGAAAGCTGAGCTGTTGTTCCACACGGCTTGATCATTATGAGATGATTTCATTTGTTTCACTGTTTATCTGGGTCTGAAATTGCCAGAGGACAATCTGCATCCAAACCCATTGTCTTAAAGCTGAACTGTTTGTTGTTATTAACTGGTTTTGTCTGTTTTCAGTTAGTTCTTTTTGTGTTGAGCCCAAGCACGTCAAATCATGACTCAATATTTTGTTGATAACAGGAAGAGGGTGTTAACATCACTGCGAACTCTCTGCATCCCGGATCTATCATCACGAACCTTCTTCGCCACCACAGCATCATAGATGGTAAAAGAAATATACTCTACTCAGCAGAAATGGAGTGCTTCTTTTGAAATCCTAATAACTAACAACTGATTTCATGGGGTGTTTTTACCTTCCCGTGTCTGCAGTCATGAGCCGGACGCTTGGTAGACTGGTGCTGAAGAACGTCCAGCAGGTGCGCTTCTTTTGCTGTAGTAGTAGTATGCTCAGTCTTGTGTCCATTTTAGAGTATAACAACGGAAACTCCATGGTTGGTGTTAAGAAACGACAGGGAAGGAAGTAGAAGTAGAATTCGGTGTTATAATAACATGGCCTTGTGGTCGGCTGTCATCATAGTGCGTCGATGACGATTGATTTTGCCACTCCCTCCTCCGGGGTGGGAATACAAGTCAGGCACGGGTTTTAAAATCCTCGATTTGATTAGTGAAACCTGTGTTATATCTATGCCATAAAAACTATATCTCTAGATGCATTCGAATGAACTGTCTAAATATATTGTTTGTGGCATATTATACAGGATTTGCTAGTTAAACCGACTTATATTCCCTCGTCCGGTGGGAGCATGCTGCAATGTCTCAAGAAACTTGGACCCTGGAGCCAGGTGCCGGGGTGGCTCCAGCTTGTGCAGAAATGGCATATTGGTCCTTTTGTCCTTGGTTTAGTGATGTACTTACCAGGGACCTCACCTGCACCTGCACTTGGTCTGCTGCCTCGGGCAGGCCCCTAATATATATATATGTATATGATATATACTTAACGATGTACAGTACTAGTTTATTCAGCATGTAGGGGCATCTGCAAGTTGACTAGGGTATAGTAGAGAAGTAGTAGAAGAGATCCAGATCTCACTGGGTCATCATCTGTTGACACGCGGCCATGTGTGTTGAAACTCTGTCTGTGGCCAGAAATCAATCAATCAATCATCATCATTTCTGTCATTTCCGCATGGTGCACTCCTCCTACCTCCACTCCAGTCTAGCTATGGATTTGATAGCACAAAACATTAGTCTCTCGCTCTTGGGTGATCTGATTCTGATTTGGATTTGGATTTGGGAATTGGAACTACAGGGGGCTGCGACGCAGTGCTACGTGGCGCTGCACCCGGGCGCCAAGGGGGTGTCGGGCAAGTACTGGAGCGACAGCAACCTGTACGAGCCGAGCGGCAAGGCCAAGGACGCGGAGCTGGGGAAGAAGCTGTGGGACTACACCCTCGACCTCGTCGCAGCCTGAAGAATACCTGACCTGACCTGACCTGGTTTGGTTTGGTTTGGTTGATTTGGAGCGATGAGAGTAGGTAGATTGATGAGATGATATGAAGGATGGGAGGAATTCAAGCCGGTGGTGTAATGTAATGTACAACAAAAACAGCTGAGTCTGAGTGTCTGAATTCCATCCGGTGCAGATGCAACGAGAGAATTTGTTGTTAGTGCGGTATGAATTCCTTCCTTCATTCCTGTGTACTTCCTCCATCAACTAAAACCACGACACTTATTTTAGGACAGAGGATGTACTATTTACAACATCTGGACGGCTGAGCTCAGATGGATTCCCTCACGGGACTGTCGAAAGAGACGTGTGGACGACAAACTCCTCGTCGTCCCTGCATGAGATGATATCCTAGTCGACGGATCCAGAGTTGTTAGGCTTGGATCCACTGCCCGCCGCCATGCCGGAGATGGCCGGAGGTGAGCTACGGTTGCATCAGAGCGGACCGAAGAAACTCGAGTGGATTGTCAAGTGGCTAGGGTTTTGTGTGGATGCCTGAATTAAGGGGCGGGGATATTTGTGGGGTTAGGGTGGGCCGGCTTGGGATGGATCTGATACGGTGGACGGGGTCTTAGTAGGCCCACTGGTCGGTGGGCGTCTTGTTGTTGATGAATACGAGGAGGGAGCGGAGCTGGAGGGGAGCCCCGTGATGGAGAAGGGGACACGCCGGGGCGGGGCAGATCGGACGGACGCGAGAGCACGCGGACGTGGAGGAAGCCTCGCCGTCCGTGGCAGGCCGGTGCCGGAGGCGAGCGAGATTTTACCAGATGCCCATGTGTTTTCGCTGGCGCTTTTGATTGAGGAGAGGTGAGAGAGTGTCCACTTATCCGCACGTCCACCTCTCCTTCTCCTTCTCCTTCTCCTCCCCTCTCCCTGCCTCCATGGCCGCTCTTCTTCTTCGCCGGAGACAGATGCTTCCCTGAGCTGAGCTGAGCTGAGATTCCTCCTTCCTCTGCTCCCTTCCGGCAGCTTTCCCTGACCTGACCTGAGCTTGCTGCTACCTGGACTGGACTGGACTGGAGTGGAGTGGACGCAGGCAGAGGCAGCCATGGCGATGGGGGCGGTGCTCTCCTCCAGCAGAGCGGCCTTCCTCGCCTCCTCCTCCCATTCAGCATCAGCAGGTGCTCTCTTCATTCCCCTCTTCAGTCAGTCAGTCACTCTATATCTTGATTAGATACTGAATTGACAGTTTCCCAGATTAAAAGGAAAAAAGCACTATTCCCAACTCTCTCTTCAGTAAACAAACACTATTCGGTTCCAAGGATTTTCATAGCAAAAAACAAACAAATGAATGGTTTTTTTTGTTTTGTTCCTCTAGATGCATCCGGTTTGTAGGAAGCGAGTATACGAACTTCTTCCTTAGGAATGCTACTCATTTCCTGTGTTATGTTTTCCGAGGAAACCACTCATCCCATCACATTCCTATACCACTTTTAATGCCTCCATTTTAGTTTCCCCCGGACCGAATGAGCGTTCCATCGGATGGTCGCTCCGCCTCAGAACATTGCAACCATAAATGAATGATGAATCAATGCACCTACTACTAGTGAGACTCAGTTTGTTGTGTGTTGTTTTCTTTTCCCTTCAGAGGCCTTCTGCCTTTCTGTTACATATATGCTCAACTGCTACTCATACACACATACAGGAAAGCAGCAGCAGCAGCATGACACCATGATGATGATCAACTACTCCTCTACGTCGCCGCCGCATACCAGGTGGCCGGTGTGCTCCCAGCTCGTCGCCGGAGACAGAACCTGCCGGCATGTCGCCAGGAGCACCGGAAAGCCAACACCACAACACTTCTCCACTCACATTCAGCAGCCTCTGCTCAACTCTTCTCCTATGAGGCTCTGCAACAACAATGCAGGCCTGGTGAAGAGGAGGAGGCTCCTGTCCAGGGTCGAGTGCTTCCTACTGTCCTCCGACCCTGTCACCAACGGATGGCAGAAACCCAGGAACCTCACCGGCCTCGACACCGCCGGCGTGCTGCAGCCCGACTACAGAGAAGCGCCCGTCAGAAAGCAGCGCCGAGACTGCAGGGCCGAGCAGTACGAGATGACCGGGGCGCCGCTGGGCGACGTCCCCGCCGAGGCCGCCGTCCTGGTCGGAGACGCGAACAACCCAGAGGCTGTTTCTGCTCCTCCATGGTGGCAGCAGTTCCCCAAGCGCATGACCATCGTCGTCCTCTGCTTCTTCTCCTTCCTGCTCTGCAATATGGACCGTGTGAGTTCCCCCTTCTTACCGCCTCCTTCATTCCCTGGACTTATCTGGTTTACCAAAATTTTATTTCAATTTTTATTGTTTGAGTACTGATTGTTTGCTAACTGAATTCTGCCAGGTCAACATGAGCATCGCCATCCTTCCCATGTCAGCAGAGTTCGGCTGGAGCCCGGCGACCGTCGGCCTCATCCAGTCTTCTTTCTTCTGGGGCTACCTTCTCACTCAGGTACATTGCTACAACCTTACACACAGAATTTTCTCTGCATAAGTTTCTTGGCATACACCTTCCATTGCAGTCGCAGATGCTTGATTCTAGTTTCACATTCAATTAACTGTACCCAGGCGGCACCATCCTTCATGTTCTATTATAAAATAAATAAATAAATAAATAAATAGATTCTTGATCTTGTAAATTTGTGCTGCAGATTCTTGGAGGCATCTGGGCTGACCGGTTCGGTGGCAAGGTGGTGCTTGGGTTCGGGGTTGTATGGTGGTCTATTGCAACAATTCTTACGCCATTCGCTGCCAAGCTCGGCCTTCCCTTCCTACTCGTCGTGCGTGCTTTCATGGGGATAGGCGAGGTAGAGATGTCTTCTACTACCTCCACTCTACATTACTTTATGCTAATCATCAGATGCATATACAACATATGCCTTGAAAATGGTACGGATCATGATTCTTCAACGCACTAGCTCCCAGAAAACGCAAATACGGCGGTTAAAATCCGTATCGTGACAAAGTATTTATGTACCAATGGATAAACCATGTGAACATCATCAAGTACTTTGTATCTTTATAAACTATGTCAATATGTTTTCTGGATTATTACAAGCATTTTGCTGAAACACAGCATCCATATCAATTTATTTGATTTTATTTCCTATATCTATGCTTTGACAGGGTGTTGCCATGCCGGCCATGAACAACATTCTATCCAAATGGATCCCGGTTTCAGAGAGGAGCAGATCTCTTGCATTGGTATACAGTGGAATGTACCTTGGTTCCGTTACCGGCCTGGCCTTCTCACCATTCCTGATAAGCAAATTCGGCTGGCCTTCTGTTTTCTACGGATTTGGGTCCCTGGGAAGCATCTGGTTTACACTGTGGCAACTGAAAGTAAGATTTACCAATTTTTTGCGCTCCTTTCTCACTTTCTGTTTTTATCACTAGTTTCTCACTTTCTGTCCGCGGGTGCTAGTTTCATACAACTTGTGTTCGTCGTCATTGTTATTCGGCTAATTGCTAGTCTCTGTTCTTAATTAGGCGCGCAGCTCCCCGAGCGAAGATCCGGAAGTAACCGAGGACGAAAAGAGGCACATACTAGGTGGCAGTACCTTAAAGGAGCCTGTTAGCTCCATACCATGGAAGTTAATCCTATCGAAGCCTGCAGTATGGGCTCTCATAGTATCCCATTTTTGCCATAACTGGGGAACATTCATCCTCCTAACGTGGATGCCCACATACTACAATCAGGTAACTTAAATAATGCAGAATGTTTGGCATTCATCATTGCTCGTATCAGACAAGGACACCATGTCATGTCATGCTGTACTCGCCGAACGCTTTTATCCAGGTTCTGAAGTTCAATCTCACCGAGTCCGGGCTTCTGTGTGTCTTGCCGTGGCTGACAATGGCCGTGTTTGCAAACGTTGGTGGCTGGATAGCTGACACACTTGTTGCGAGAGGGGTTTCGATAACAAATGTTCGCAAGGTAAGTTCAGTTTCAGTACCTTGTTATTTCCTCTGTAAATTTTTTTTGTTTGTGGGCAAAAGTCTGTTCTGCGCTTAGTTGCCAACCTTGACATACTTGGCAATCTTTTTCCGTGCAGATCATGCAATCTATCGGTTTTCTTGGGCCAGCCTTGTTCCTGACACTGTTGAGCAAAGTCCGCACACCGGCCATGGCCGTGCTGTGTATGGCATGCAGTCAGGTTTGCACTTCTGATACACGAATAAATATTGCGCTATGATTGGTTGCTGATATTTCTGTCCATCTTTTGGTAGGGGAGTGATGCTTTCTCCCAGTCTGGGCTGTACTCGAACCACCAGGATATAGGACCGCGTTACGCGGTAATGTCCTAGTGTTAATCCTCACTGTTCTTGTGTTCACTAGTTCTTCAGATAATAAACTGGCTATTGGTTGCTCGTTTGGGCTTGCGGTCCGATGAATGCGTCTGACGAGACAGTGTGCCAAAAAATTGCAGGGGGTGCTTCTTGGGCTGTCGAACACCGCCGGCGTGCTTGCAGGAGTTTTTGGTACTGCCGCCACTGGCTACATTCTTCAGAAAGGTGAAACCCCGTTTTTCTTTTTACCGGGAATATGCGACGTGTATGAACTATATGTGCTAATTTCCTACTGTATTTATCGCTTGCAGGCTCTTGGGACAGTGTGTTTCAGGTGGCTGTTCTGCTGTACATAGTAGGGACAGTGGTGTGGAACGTCTTCTCGACCGGAGAGAGGATCCTCGAATAAGCCGTGGGACGCACGATCCCATGCGCCGCTATATGAAAAAAAATAAGCTGATTTTTGCTGATGTCTGTCTTTTTGGTGTACACAAGAAGTAAACCGGAGCGAGAGATACCCTATGAAAAAACTCTGGTTTTTTAGCAAGAGATACAGTAGCTGCATTTGATGTTTCGGCTGCCAAAAGAGTGAGGATCACACTGAAGGGCTAAATTTTTTGCTGTGAAAGTCAAGATGCTAGGCTTGGAACCAAAGAATTCTCTGAATCTGAAAGCGGCTGCTGCACGAAGGGAACCAAATCCTTGCTTAGCACCTGTTTGTTCCTGGAGGAAGTCCAAGACTCCAAGCTACTTTTCCCTGCTTCCAAGACTCCAAGCTATTTTTTCGGATGAAAGCGATGTTTTAACCATGTTTGCAGCTGCTGCCAAATTCATGTGCAAGTATTACACAAGCATTTTTGGGACAACGGCGTTCTTTTTATGTTGCGATATTTGTTGTTACTATTGCTGTTTCGCTTGTCATGTAGTATGACGACTATTATCACATGACAATGACTTTATTTTTGCAATATGTAAAACACATATATTGGCGCATCTAAACGCCGACGTGGTGAATTATCGTATGGCAATCCTTTGGTTAAAATTGTTCTTTTTTTTTCTGCTGCCGATTCCGGAAATGTTGATAATCCTGCCAGCCTATCTTATATTTATGAAGATGTCAACCGTGGACAAGCGGAGACACAACACAAAATGTTTTAAATATTTATAAGTTTCCCCTCAAGGCTACCATTTCTTGAATGATAAAATTCCATATTACGAAGAAAAGAAAAGGCGAAGGGGGGAAGAAAAGATAAACCCTGCTTGCACCCAACCTCTCCAACCAATCATATGATCAAACTAGTCTCTTTTTCGTTAGAGGTCGGCCTCAAACAAGCGACTGCTTGCCTACACCACCACCATCTATGGCTCAAAATAGTTGATTAAGCAAAGTTGCTATTAAAGTATGCCAAATCCCTTGGTGTACATGAGGAGAAAATAGTATTGCAACTGTTGTATATAGTCATTTCACTATACACACTTTCCCTTTTCATGCGAGAACAATTCTTGCCCGCCGACGACGTAGATGCAATTCGCAACGGAAATGGTTTAGAATTGGTATAATATTAGTAATGTGGGAGAAATCTTTTATGCCGTTATACATCGAATGACCAGACGTTTTTTTGGCACGTGGACGCTTTGAACTCAACTGGGATTCGGTTGTGAGGTCTATGGAACACGTCATATTTTTTCCATCCAGGATAGTGGGACCCAATCGTGAGTGAGTAGACATTTTTCAGTAGTTTTGTTCCAGGGAGCCATTTCGCAGGGAGTAATAAACCGCTTGGCTAACTACCGACTAATTGCGTAATTGGTGTCTATTAAAAGTTTCTGTTCGCAAATAAAGAGTAATTATTTCTCCCTTGCAATCTTGTCTATGAAGATGCTAATGTGAACAACCGGAGGAAATGATAATGCATTTCAGAAGATATAAAGGAAAACAATACTCCCTCCAATCCAAAAAGTTGTAGTAAAGCCGCGACAAGTAATATGGATCGAAGGGAGTAATTCATTTCGCAATATTTAAGTTTCCCTCCATAAATTCTATTTTTTGGAAAATCATTCCATATACAAAGAAAAAGAAAGAAGGGAAGGGAAGATCATATGTTAAAACTGCTGTCTTTTTTCTTCCATTGGAGGCCATTCTCAAACTAATGACTGCTTGGCCTACATCACGGCCATCTGTCTATGTATAAAAATAGTTGAATAAGCAACGTTGCGAGTAAAGGTCAAATCCTTGGCGTACACAAGGAGAAAATAGTATTGCAAATGTTGTATATAGCTTTCACTATACTTTCCCTTTTTCCAGCGAGAATAGTTCTTGCCCACCGACGACGTAAATGCAATTTGAAACGAAAATGGTTTATGGAATAACAACAACAACAACAACAACAACATAGGAGAAATCTTCTATGTCGTTATACATCGAATGCTCGTACGTTTGATTGCACATGGATTCTTTGAACTTTGTTGTTCTGTTACGCGAGACGGTGGGATGAGGCCGTGAAGTCTACGGACACATCATATCTTCATCTTCTAGTGTGCTGGGACCGGGCCATGAGTACAGATTTTTGCAGTTATTGTCATATAGTGCTTCGTTTTTTCTAGATGTTGTCTCTATTATAGTGGGAGGCATTTTGTAGCGGGGGGCTACCCTACCAGGCAGCTAATCAAGTAATCGGTCCCTTCATCGCAATCTTGTCTCTGAAGATGTCAATGTGGACAAGGAGAGAAAACAATAAATGAATTTTGTTTCCGCGGATATAAATGGCAACCAATAATGGATTTTGCAATATTTTAGGTTTCCCTCCACATTGCCATTTCTTTTTTGAATGGATCATTATTGCATATACTACCAAGGAAATGAAATGAAAAGGAGAGGGGAGAAAAATCGTGTCTTTAGCTAATCTCTCCGGCCAACCAAAAATGGTTGCTTGACTTGCTTCGACTCCACCTCCACCTCCGTTGGTTGCCTCCGTCCCCTCCGACCAAACCCCAATGCCTCGCCGCGGCCGGCCATGGCCGACGCCCCGCCGCCCACGCCTCTCGTGAACGCGCTGCGCCGCCGAGAGCCGTCGGAGCCCCGGAGCGAGAGCGACTGGGAGGAGGGATCCAGCAGCAGGGAGGGCTCCCCGGGCACCGACAGCGCCGACGGAGACGCCGTGCGCCGCGCCGCGCGCCGCTGGAGCGACGACCTGCCCGCGCGGATCTCGGCCACGCCCGCCGACGCCGGCTGGTGGCTCGGCGAGATCGAGCGCGACCGCGTGCGCCTCGTCCGGGACTGGGTCCAGGTCCAGATGGAGGCCAGCGGAGACGGAGACCCGCCGCATCCGCCCCCGTCGCCAGCCGCCGGCCCCCGGATCCGCGGCCGCCAGGCGAGGCTCGAGCTCGTCATGCGCCTCGCCGCCGACCGGCACGCCGAGCTCCAGCGCCTCTCCCTCCGCCGCGCCGTCTCCGGCTTCCCCCACCGCAACCGAATCCACGTGCGTCGCCGCATCAGCGCACTGTTCCATTAGCTGTAGCACGATTGCTCATTTCTTACTAGAGATTTTTCCAATAACCACAGGCGCTGCTCCGGGGAAGGTTTCTGCGGAACGGCGGCCTGCCGGAGGAGGAGAGGAGGCAGCCGTCGGTGGCCGCCAGGGAGCTCGGGCAGCTCCGGCAGCGCCACCCCGTCTCCGGCCTCAGGTCAGCAAGCTCGCTTCTTTATCCTTGCTGCTGCTGCTGCCCATGCTTAGTGGATAATAATAGCAGTAGCATTCCATTTATTTTCCTGGAAAGGATTTATGCGAGCGAAATTATTGATTTCTGGACTACTAATTGATGCGTCATTGTCGGAACATCCTGATTCTGTTGCTTTGGTTGGAGGAGGTCCATCTTATGCATGGAGTGCCCATGCCATGCATGATTCTTAGTGGTTAGTTGTACTGATGCTGATACCGCTACAGTTCGATCATTTTGTTTACGCCCCGTTTTGCTGATATTTGTCTCAATCAAACATATGATGGTCGGAGTAATCATGCTTATATGATGCCCAAATGAATGACAAGGTTCCAATAACAGAGCAATCGGTGATGTTAAGCAAGCATTTACTCGCTAAACTCACAATCTTTGTTTTTGTCCTGGTTCATATTGAAATTAATGGTTACCTGGAGATACAATCTAAATTTTTTCTTTATCTGAAGTGAAATGCTGTAATCTCATATGCGAGTTGAGGACCAATTTTGCCGTTGCACTTATAATGGAGTACTTGCATGAACGTTTTACTGTGAACTAAATAATAACTAGAGGAGGATTTCCGTTTCAGATTGGAGAATCTTGTACGAGGTCAAGCAGCGGGCCGGTCGGATTCATCTTCAGCACAAACTGTCGAGCTCTCCACCAATGACCATTCTGAATCAAGCCGTACTGCTTCTTCTGAAGATACCCAGGACACACGTCAACAGGCAAACGATAATGTTGGTCTTCAGCGAATTGGAGATGCAGCAACAGGGTCAGATTATGGAAGCAATGCTCCGAGTATTGCCGAAGGATTGTCCGAACCTCATAGTCAGGAGGAGGGTTGGCAGGAAGATTTGGAGGTGGTGGAGAGAAGAAGAGACTGGGATCAGTTTTCCCATGCTATTACTACTACCGGGGAAGGATCTGGCAGAAACTGGATTGAAATTGCGGACAGCAGCTCATCATCGTCTGATGAGAGGACAACAGAGGCCGGAGATCATCAAGGGGCCTCGTATCTTCTGGAAACAAGTGATGAGTCTACAGTTAGTGATAATAATCTTCCTGAAGCACATGAAGAGCAGCTTGACAGCAACCATCTCCCCGAAGCGCTTGAAGGCAATAATCATCTCCAAGAAGCGCGTGGAGAGTGGAACCGGGAGGGTAGTGACCCCGCAGAAGTGCGTGATGAGTGGCACAGTGACGATCATTTTCCAGAAGTAAATGAAGTGTGGCACGACGACGATGAGTCTAATGGGAGTGCGCATAACTGGCATGACGATCATTCAGAGCAACCCGCTGACCAGGAGTCTACGCTTATCAGAAGAGTTAATACATTTACCCCTGGTGATGACGATAATGTCTACAGCACAGAACTAAGGGAGCTTCTAAGCAGGTTTCTCTTTCTTTCTTTCAAGCTCAGCACCAAAAGCGACTTATTATTCAGTGCGTATGTATGTAGTCTAAATTAACGCTGATATATACATTGTTCAATAATTCTGCAGAAGGAGCGTTTCTAATCTTCTTGATAGCGCTTTCCGTGAAAACCTAGACCGGCTTATCCGGTCATACGTTGAACGGCAAGGTCGTGGTCCTCTCTCTTTGCATCTGGAAGGAACGCCTGCGGTAGCAGCAGCAACCCCTGACCCGCAGGAGCAAGGTCAAGAAGAGCAGCGGCATGAAGATGACGACGAGGAACAGCAACTTCTTCGTGATGCTGCAAATGTTAGGCCCCGCTTAGTGATTCCACCTCCACCTATGCCTCCTCGTCAACCGCTTTGGCATTCGGAGTTGCATCATAACAACTGGATGAGACAGAACATCAACCGTTCCGATATCGTGAGCTATTCTCTTTGCCATTCTTATTACTGCGCACAGTTTTATTCACTTTTTAATTTGTTTTGCTTGCATTAAAAAATGTGGTCAAAGGGGGAAGTTCCTGTTAGATATTCATATCAACCAATTATCCCAAAGACCGATCTGTTAGGATGGAATGATCAACGCCTCCCCACACGCCCGACTGGGCGGAGATAAATGATTGGGAGAAATGCGGGGACTGGGAATTGAACCCAAGACTCCCCAGGTCCGATACCATGTTAGATATTCCTATCAACCAACTATCCCAAAAGACCGATCTGTTAGGAAGAGGAGACGTAATATATCCAACAGTTCCCTCCCTTAACTGTATGTCGTTTAGGTAGAAGTGAGGCACCTGCGGAGGCTGTGCCTCGAACATGGGTGGGCGAGCTCACAGGCATGCGCTCTAGCCAACCGAGCCCTGCTCGGTTCTCGTTTGCATTAATTTGGACTATTTTATTTGTTGGCATTTAAAAACATGGTTAAAGGGGGAAGTTTCCCCCCTTGACTGTACATTTTGTTTAGGTAGAAACGAGGCACCTGCAGAGGCTGCGCCTTGGACGCGGGTGGGCGAGCTTACAGGCATGCGCTCTAGCCAGCCGAGCACCGCTCGGTTCTTGTTTGCTTTAATTTGGACTATTTTATTATAGATAATTGGATTTACAATAACTTTCCTTCTTTTTAAGATTGATGGAAGAACATATTAAGTTTTTTTAGGGAAGTTTTGTTAAAGCTAAGGCATATAATGTTTCTTGTGGTTTGCTTCTGCAGGAATGGGAGGCTATTAATGATTTGAGGGCTGATATGGCTAGACTTCAGCAAGGTATGGGTCATATGCAAAGGATGTTGGAAGCTTGCATGGATATGCAGCTTGAGTTACAACGTTCTGTGAGGCAGGAAGTTTCCGCGGCCTTGAATCGCTTCATCGGGGAGCAAGGTTAGTAACTAACTCCTGTTTTCGACATAAACTCTTGTGGTGTATGCTGTGCTAATTTAGAAAGGAAGACATAGCCTGGGCATGCTGGGTCTGCTCTTCTCGCATTCAAAAAATGCTCGTAGTAGTTATCTGTTAACAGCACCTTTCATTGTTAAATTTAAGCTTGTTGTAGCATTTAAGTTGCGATGCTGACATTGCTTTGCCTTGTACATTTTCTCATACTTGTATGACAATTGTACCCTGAATGCCGATGTACGTGGTGTCTCAGGGGAACCCAAGGAGACCATCGACGATGGATCGAAATGGATGAATGTGAGGAAAGGCACTTGCTGTGTATGCTGTGATACTCCGATCGACTCTCTTCTGTACAGGTTGGTTTTCTATCCATTATTATTAGGGTGCAAGCTGTTGAAACATATGATTGCTTATTAGTATTATCCAGTAGTGCTGAGCATGATTTTTCGTGGGTGGCACAGATGTGGGCACATGTGCACGTGCTCGAAATGCGCGAACGAGTTGGTTCGAAGCGGAGGGAAGTGTCCGCTGTGCCGCGCACCCATTATTGAGGTGATCCGAGCTTACTTCATCATGTAACTAGATGGTAGAAGAATATACAAGGAGGAAAGGAAGAAGAAAGGCGACGGATAATATAACCTGGACTATGATATGATGATGATGATTGTTCGATTTTTTTTGGACACATTGGTTGGTTGGTTGGTTGGTGTGGGTGTGTGTATAATCCTTGGTCTCGCCAATGTGTCGGTTTCCCCCCCTCCTCTGATGTAGTGTAAGTATATGTGTTTCTTGGGTGGTCTTCACTGATTTATTCATGGGTTTTCTTCTTCTTCTTCTTCTTCTTACAAACAAAGTTGACCTGGTGAGATTGCTCAGCCCTCTCGGAACAATGATGCCTTACATAACATCGTCCTAATAATCGTGCTGAAATGAAATTAAATTCATATTTGTCCTATAACCGTGCTTTGTCAGAGGAGGCATTGCATTTTCACAGGAGGATCAGTTTACTTGTTTGTTTATAAAATATATGAAACCATTTGGATCTTTTTAACATGTTCTACTTCCTCTGTAAAGAGATTTAAAAGTTTCCTTTATTCTGTGACAACCACAATATGGACCTAATCTTCCATGTGGTGTCATATATGGTCCTCAATTGAAAATTTCCTTTGTGTGTTTGTGGCAACACTTTAAAATTTCCATGATTTTAGTTCTCTCTATGATTCGAAATGCTCCATTTCTATTTCTGTGTGTTTTCAAATCGTGTGAGCCAAAAGATGCCGTTGGATTATAAATTAGGAGGAGGCAATTTGAGACGATTTGAAATGATTTTGCAGTTGTGTGGTACAAGAGCAAGTCCAAGCGGCGTCCTCCAGTGGCGTACCCATGGCACACCCAGAATTTTGGGGATTTTGTTTTACCATGTACTAAAAATTAGCTGATTTTCAAGGCCCACCCAAACTAATTGAAATAGACCTCATTTTTTTTTCTTTCTAAAGTGTGCACACCCTCCATTTTGCGCCACTGCGGTCCTCTCCCGCACTTCAAATTTTAAACCCAATCCGCTCCAACCGCTGTGACCAAAATCATAGCTCCAACTGCAACCCAATCCCGCTTTGCAAAAAGACGGGCTCGCGAGATCTCCTCCGCCGCTCGGCTTTCACCTAGACCTCAAGTGATTCTTTGGAGAAACCAACCCCCACTGGATGCCTCCTTCCCGTGGCCGCCCGAAACTCACCCCGACTCTCTTATAGTTCTAGGCAAAGATATGCGACCTTCGTTTTTTGTCCCGGCCGCGTGGTCAGAGTCTAGAGGGCGGCATGCGCAAAACTACTCTTCTCACGCATATATAAGCTAGACAAAATATAGCCGTTGCAAAATATGACCGTCGAAAATTTTAGCCGTCGGTAAGCACAATCGTTGGAGATATAGCTGCGGTTCGAAAATATAGCAACTGCAGTTTCAATGGCCCCGTAAAAATTCGGCGAGTCCGTTGCATCTTTTGAGACTGACTCAAATTTGGTGGTAGTAGTAGTAGAAAAAGAAGTCAAATTTGAAGAGTTTTATTTTTAGGGTAAAATTTGAAGAGTTGGTTGGACACCTCACGGCTATAATAACTCCCTCTCTTCGGCCTCTGCCAAGCGGGCCCCACCCCTCGGTGACCGACGGGCAGTAAAAAAAAAGCGAGGCCCCAGCTTCACTTCCAGCACACACGAGTGGAGTGGCGAGCCATGGCGACTCCTGCCGCCGCTCCGCCGCCGCCGCCATTCTCCGACGCATCCGACGCGACCTCCTACTCCGACTCTGAATCCTACTCCGGCGGGTTCGTATTCCTGCACCCTCCTTCCTCCGGCGGGTCCTCGGACGATTCCTCCCCCTTCTACCCCCGTAGATAGATTAGATTATATTAGATTAGAAATAGATAGATCTCTGATGCGTCTGCGTCTGCGGCTGCGGCTGCAGGTCCGGCGACAGCGATGAGGAGGCATCTCCGATGGTGTGGGATTCACAAGGTAGCTTCTTTTCCTCCCTCCCTCCCTCCCTCCCTCCCCGCCACAATCTTCTCTAAAATGAAGATGAACGGGATTCCTGATTCCTGCCTTCATGCATGGGGCTAAAATTCAGTTCAACTTCATTATATCAATCATTATCTAGATAGATAAGATGATGAGGAAAATTTACTTCACAGCACCACATTCTTTTGTCCCCCCACCCATTGCCATGTGTGGTGAGGAGATTGATTTTCTCCCTCTGTCTGACTTCTGACCTTGGGCATGGGGCTTCGAAGCTCTTGTTGCGATATTCCTATGGTTTCGTTCCCGCGTCGTCGTCGTTGCCAATGCTTCCGTCTGTTCCTGCGCAGATTTACGCGCCCAGGCGGAGCGTAACGAGGAGCAGCTGCTGGCCGCGATGTCGGTCGACCCTGCCCGCCTTCCGGCTCTCGACGATCTGCTCCTCGAGGTGTACGCCGTGCTGCGCCCCAAGCCCGCCGACTACGAGCAGCGGAACGCCTTGGTTGATGTCTTCAACAAGATGGCAACCAGAATCTTTGGTACTACTATAAGAGATGATATAATTTTTACCCCTTCTTACCGATAATGTAGTCGCTGAACTGAATAGCATGACAGAACTTGGCTCGCAGGAAAGAGAAAGATAATGTCATCATAAATTTTGTTGTCTTCCTATAAGAGTAGTATTCGTCATCGGTTGTGCTCTTTGTATTTGAGCTTTTTTGAATGCTCTCGTTACTCGTTACTATAATTTGCTTATAGAACTTGTCACTGTTAGAAAGAAAGGTGCATAAGTACAGTTTATATGGTGCTGTTAAGCAAATAGATAATGTCACAGGCTCGCATTTTGAATATTCTAGGGTGACATCACCACAGACCGATGTTGATATTGATATGTTCCACCATATAGTTTAACAGGAGATGTTCTGATTGTTGCTTGCCCATTTGTCTCTTGCATGCATGCTGATTTGACCCCCCTCTTAACAAATCGTTGCAGGTAACGACAATGGGTTTCCAGTCGTGCAAGCATTTGGGTCATTCACAATGGATTTGTTCACTCCTAAAAGTGACCTGGATCTCTCTGTCAACTTTAGTGCAGAGATCGAGGATCAGTGTCCTCGCAAGAAAAAGATGAAAGTTGTCAGGAAATTCGCCAAAGTTCTATACTCCCTTCAAAGTAACTACTACTTCCTTGTGTGGTTTTATTATCATCAACGCAAGTAGCACTCACTCTTATTGAGAAAAGAACTTGATACTGAAAACTCGGTAGAATGCTTATATGTACCAAATCTTCAAGTGGCCTAAAAATCTCATAAAAGGGGGAGAAACAAAAGGACATCGCAATATGAATTACAGTTTGGGGCTTGACAACATAGCTTATTTTTGGTCATACCATGTTACCATAGTTTGTTCAGAGTTTTGTCGAGTATAGATAAATGAAACAACCTTATATTCTCAATTTCAGGGGACGGAATTTACTGCGGAGTTTTACCTGTTGTAAGTGCTAAGGTGCCCATTGTGAATGTTATTGATCGGGGAACTGGCATCGAGTGTGATATTACGGTTGAAAACAAAGATGGCATGACAAGATCGATGATCGTCAAATTGATTTCTTCACTTGACGAAAGGTTTCAGATACTAAGTTACTTGGTAATGTATCTTCATTTGATCATTTTCCTAGGTGTAGCATACCAATGGTTGTTGGTTATTCTGGAGCTATGTGACAACCGTAACTCTTGGTTTTTCTGTTTATGCTGCAGGTTAAGACCTGGGCTAAGATACATGATGTGAATAGCCCGACAGCGCAGACAATGAGCTCGATGTCAATCATTTCCTTGGTTGCTTTGCATCTGCAGGTACCAAGAATGTATTGATTTTATTTAGGTTCTATTATTACATCACAAGTAATTAAATAAACCCCCAGTCTCTGGTTTGTTTTGACTAGTGGCTATTGACAAGTCACCGCATATCTGGACTTGGATTTCCTTTTCCTAACATCTTAGTGAGTAGTAGCTCGGCAGTCTAGGCATTTAATACTACTTTGATTTGTTTATCTGATTAGAAGTTGAATATTCTTACTGCTTTTACAATGGGCAGCGCAGACCCGCCATCCTCCAATATTGCCCGCGTTCTCTGCCTTGTTGAAAGGTTTGTGTTCCTACTTTTTCTTCTGCTGCTGTATCTTTTTACCCGGAAAGGATGATGAGATAACTGTCTTGTTTTGGCCCCTTGCAGATGGTTCAGATTTCGCTAGTGTCGAGAAGAACATCTCGCTCTTTAAGGGGTTTGGGAGCGCAAATAAAGAATCGGTAGCTGAACTTTTTGTAACACTAATGAATAAGGTGAGTAATTTTCATATTCACGTTCTATTCTATTCATTTTTGCTGTGTAAGTTATGTTCATCATACTTAAAGAATGCCTTACAACAACACATTTACTTCAGCTGTTTTGGATTATATTGTCGCCCTGCAGCTACTATCAGTGGAGAGTTTATGGGAGCACGGGCTCTGCGCTAGCAATTTCGAAGCATCGTGGATCTCCAAGACCTGGAAGAAAGGAGTTGGTAATCTAAGTGTAGGTATTCTGCACATTGATTGGTAGTGCTACTAATAGGTAACAGGATGCCAGCCAGACTCATTGTGCCCATTGTTATTTCTCTGGTCCTTCTCATCATATAGGTTGAAGACTTCTTGGACCGGTCGCAGAACTTTGCGAGGGCGGTAGGGAAGACGCAGATGCAGAAGATCTGCACATGCCTTGTAGTTTGCGCTTCGAACCTGACAGATTTCATGAAGGGCCACATCGACGCGTCGAAGCTCAAGACCCGCCTGTTTGGGCGCCTGAACCCCGAGGATCTGCTCAGCAGGCCTCGTCTGAGACGCGGCAAGAGGAACCTTAGCCCGGAGGGCAGACGCTGGATCCAACAAGAGAGGACAAAGCGTGCTGCGCGCCACGAGGAACCGGTGCACCAAGCTAATGCTACGCCTGGCACTGCTCCTGCTGCCATGGTCACGCCTCCTGTTCGACATTGTCGATTCCCAGGCACCCAGTCTAGTGGCGCACAGTATGTTCACAAGCCATGGTGGCCCTTTAGGATCGTCCCTTCAGGATTCGGCTATGGGATATCCGTTCGGTTGCCTCAGAGAGCCCCTCACCCTGGCCCGGGAATATTGGGGCGAGCCCCGGGTGATCTGATACGATCGAATAGTGGAATTCAGCTGCCGCAGCAAGGCCCGCTTCTCCCGACGCCATTGCGGGAAACTTCTGCTGGTACGTGTAGCTGGGGCAGCGGTGGAGACGAGCAGCTCCATCCAGCGCAGGCGCAGTGAGCAGAGGGACGGTGGAGTTCTTCTTGCTGGTCTAGGAATGGGGTTTAGCTTGCTGTTGTTTGCTGTATGCTTTTGGAGCTGTGCTGACTGCCAAGCTAAGCCTGTATAGGTGTATCCTTGGTGTCATTGTAAATGCCTTCTGGTTCAAGAAAAACTGAAGCTCCCTCCTCAAGTAGTCATATTTTGACATATACTCCCTCCCTTCCTAAATATAAGGCTTTTCAGAGGTCCCAATGCGAATTACATACGGAGCAAATGAGTGAATCTACGCTCTAAAATATGTCTATATACATTTGTATGTAGCTCGTATTGAAATGTCTAAAAGGTCTTATATTTAGAAACGGAGGGAGTAGTAACTAGCATCAACTGCAGTTTCAGTTTTGCTACTTTGACATATAACTTCCATACACAAAATATTGCAACTTTTGACATATGGTAACTATCATCAAGCACACGCACAACAATTTGCTCCTACAACAAATCTACTAAGACATGTTTAAATCGAGTCAGAACAAACAACTGGAATCTGATAGATGCAATTGTATTGTGCTCAATCTTCACCGTTACACGGCGATTTGAATTTCGAGGCGATTTCGATTTCTCAAACGTGCGCAAGACCAGACCACCTGGGCTGACAGGGACTTGTGCTTACAAATTTGCTTGCCTCCGAAGGGCCGTTTTGCGTTTCTATGATAGCATACCGATTCATTTTTTCCATCTCAGACACCAACAACCAAAATGCGTCAAATTTCCGTGTGACACAAAACGGTCAGGTCCAGGGCCTCCCAGTTGGGCCACGGAGACTCACGGGCAAAACTCCAAAGAACTCTTGTTATTGTGCACAAGAAGAAGATGTGTGTCCCCGTCTCCGGAGTAACACAATGGGGACACATCCGTTGACTACTTGAGGCCCGTGAGCGTGCTGGCCTCCCACGCGCAGCAGCACCCATCCCAGGAAGCGGCGCCGCCCGAGCCCGACCACCGCTTCCTGGACCTAGGCGGTGAGGACACTGCGGGGACTTTCCTGGTGGCCGCGGTGAAGAGAGCCGAGGACGCCATCGCCCGGGAGTACGAGACGAGGGTGCGGGCGGCGGAGCAGGACACGAGCTACATCATCGACGAGCTCACCCGTAAATAATTCATCATCGTCGGCTCATCCATTGATTTGATTGGTCGTTATTAGTGATTCTGAGCTCCATACTGATGTGATCATTTACGCAAATATTGTTTTCAAAGGTGAGAATCATATTCGAGGAGATAATAACAGACTTGAACTGTGAGGATCTGGAGGAGCAGAATCAGAGGTCAGGGCGGAACTGGACGCCACGACCAAAGAGATCGAGTGTAAGACAGAGAAGATTGCAAAATTGCAGGAGCTGGAGAAGGTATGCTCACGCCATTTCTTGCTTCAACTCTAAAATGATGTCTTACTTTAAAGGGGTTTGGGAGCACAAACATGCATGCCAGCCTTTGACTGGCCCGCACGTGAGCCACATCGGTTGAACGACCGAGACCGACCTAATTCACTTCCTACTCCGAACCAACCTAATCCCGTCCTTAAATGTGATGTCGATTATCGTTCCAGGCCCCATCCCCATCAGGGGGCACTGATTTGTAATATGTTGCGGCTAAATTTTTATAATAAACATTTTTATTTTCTTACCACTAAATAAATACATGTCAAATTCTTATTGATACATATTTTGATAGAAAATTATTACCATTATTATTGTTTGTTGGTTTAAATTAGTTTTGTTTGTTAAGATACATGTTATTGATTTATATATGCTATCTATTACCACCAAATAATATTTTTCATTAAAAAATACTCTATACAAGAAATATTTTTTTATTCATAGGAACCGTAAAGTATTTAAGTAAATTATATCATGGAATGTCTTATAACATGGTTATAAGTAGTTGCATCTAGACGTCTAAATATGTTGGTAGAGTAGTCTAGGGCACATGGGTCTCACAATACAAATATCCCGGCAAAGATTATCAAGAGTAGGTACAAGACTATTTCTCAAAAAATAGTCGAACTTTTGTGGGTTCAAATGTGCTTTACCGATTTGTCATCGACAGTCGCAGAGCCCAAGGGACATAAACCACACAGGTAGTAATTCCTTTTTTATTTCTTACATCCAAGAAAAACGAATGCGGGAAATCCTCCTATCTCACACTTCAAATTTAAAATGCGAGGACAATGACCAAAACCACAGCTCCAACTGAATCAATCCCACTCTGCAGAAAAGATCGAGGACTCAATAGATCTCCTCCACCGCTCGACTTTCGTCTACCTCCCTCCCACGGTAACCCGAAATTGACCATGGCTCTCAGCTCTCTTCTAGGGAAATATTATGGCTGCTGCAAATATAAAACCTTTGCAAATATGATCGTTGGAAATTTAGCCACTCAAAAGCATAGTTGTTAGAGATATAGTTATTGAAATAAAGATAATAGTAATTACAAAGATCGACGGTAGGATTTTGGGTGCTAGAGGTGGTGCAAGGCGATCAGTAGGTAAAGATCGACGACCATTTATTAATTTGTCGCATGGTCCAGGTCTGCAAGCTTACTCTTCTCATGTATGTATAGACTAGAATAATATATGGCCATTGCAAATATGCCTCTTAGAACTTTGGCCGTACACAGGACAAAAAAAGAGGTCATTGCAAGTATAAACATAGAAAATATGACCATTAAAAGAACATAGCCTTTAGAGACATTGGGATTACACTAAAGAAGACAATGATTACAAAAAAGATAAAACTACAAATTTCAACAATTACATGAAATTAATAAAAGTTCGAGGATTTCGTTGAAACCGTGCGGTAAAATGGAAGAGAATATCTTGAGATGACTCAAATGGTGGCATATGAATTTGAGAAGTCAAAATTGAAGAGTTTGTTGGACCCCTCACAACAAAAATTTGAAGAATCTTCGGCCTCTTTTTTCCCATTCCCACCTCTATCAAGCGTGCCCCATTTCTCGGTGATGGGCACTGTAAAGAAAGGAAGAAAGCTCTTGCTTCACTTTCAGCACATGGAGCCATGGTGACTCCTGCCACTTGGTCTCCGCCGCCATCGCTGCCGCTGGTGAATTGAAATGATCTGCGGTCATGTAGTACAAGAGCAAGTCCAACTGGTGCCCTATCCTAGTCTTTGAATGCAAAGTTCAAGGTTTCTGACAAACATCACCGCCCCTACCGGTACCCTATCCCGCTTCAAAAAATTTGGATTCACCGGATCTCGTTCACCGTTCTCCTTTCATCCAGGTGTTAATAGGCATGGGTGTTTACACTGTAAAATGTAACCTCAATATCCCCCTCTCTTCCGAACGCATGTGATCTTAAGAAGAGAACTAACATCCTTAATTAAGTAGCATGTTTACTATAAACATATGTATCCTGTAAACAATTAGCCACCGTCTTTGATCAATAAATACCACACGGCTCTCCTTGCTGAACAGGAGGAACACTTCAATCTTGTACATGGACCATGGTATACAGAGCCAACCGCTTCCCTATCATCTAGGAACGAAAACAACATATAGAAACCTCACGCCATGGGCTCCAACTCGGCAGCCATCATCCTCAACCTCGGCCCACCTCCAATCAAAATATTGACAAGGGAGAATTAACTCCTCTGGAAGGCTCAAGTGATGCCAGGTCTGCATGGGATGTAGGTCATCAGTCTCCATGGTGGCTCAGACACTGCGCCACCGAAGATTGAGGAAATCAATGGACCGACAGACAGGTTCCGAGCTACCTGTTTAATTCTCTCTCCAAAGAAATTCTCGCACAAGTTGTGGGGAAGGAAAACACGTTTTGAATTGTGGGTTGTGATCGGGTTACAAACTTTAGGATGACCATCACCAACATCAAGAAGGGTGCCATGTCGAGCCCCGCCTAAATTGGCAAGATAAAGAGCCTAGGAGTAGGTGGTGAACTTGCGGCAGCTGGTCATCCAGACTCGATTGCTACTATGATCCAATTGTTGCCGCAATCAGCGTCGACAGATCTTCTATATCTATTGATAATCTCTTCCCACACATCTCCGCGTTTGACCAACGAATTGAGATGCTAGGTGATGGCACAAGTGGAGGCTTCAACACCTCCGCGAGCACAGCCAACCGAAGGCGTGGACATAGCCACGACAGAAATAATCATGGGTGTGGATCCAGAGGGCATGGCAAGGGTGATCGCTCCTCCCCTTCCATAGGCAATGGAGGTGGTGGCGATAGCTATGCGGTTGCTCACCGATAGCGGAACCTGGATACTCATATTGGCTCCTACATATTCCACGAAGATCTTTACCGGTCAAACCATATAACAACATACGTTGTTCCCTTTGTCATCGGTATGTTACTTGCCCGAGATTCGATTGTCGGTATCATCATACCTAGTTCAGTCTCGTTACCGGCAAGTCTCTTTACTCGTTCCGTAATGCTTCATCCCGCAACTAACTCATTAGTCACATTGTTTGCAAGGCTTATAGTGATGAGCATTACCGAGAGGGCCTAGAGATACCTCTCTGAAACACGGAGTGATAAATCCTAATCTCGATCTATGCCAACCCAACAAACACCTTCGAAGACACCTGTAGAGCATCTTTATAATCACCCAGTTACATTGTGACGTTTGATAGCACACAAGGTGTTCCTCCGGTATTCAGGAGTTGCATAATCTCATAGTCCAAGGAACATGTATACGTCATGAAGAAAGTAGTAGCAATGAAACTGTAACGATCATAATGCTAAGCTAACGGATGGGTCTTGTCCATCACATCATTCTTCTAATGATGTGATCTCGTTCATCAAATGACAACACATGTCTATGGTTAGGAAACATAACCATCTTTGATTAACGAGCTAATCAAGTAGAGGCATACTAGGGACACTCTGTTTTGTCTATGTATTCACACATGTACTAAGTTTCCGGTTAATACAATTTTAGCATGAATAATAAACTTTTATCATGATATAAGGAAATATAAATAATAACTTTATTATTGCCTCTATGGCATATTTCCTTCACTAAAGGGACATGGCAATAATGTTCTAGATTCAGCACATGAGGCTGTCGAAATTCTATTGTTCGCCGGAGCCAGGACCTGAAGCTTCATGTCGCTGCCAGTTCTGGTTAAACATATAAACGGTGTTACTGGTAGGGACGACAGAGACGTTCCTATCTTTATCTTCTGCACGGACTGGGTGCATGCACACCGTGCTAAGTACTCCCTCTGTTTCTATAGATGTATTTAGAATACAGATTTCGGGGGGGGGGGCAAATGCCCCGTGGATAATATTAATACGTCTAAACATATGCACTGCGTTTTTGTAGTAGTAACCCTATGTGATATCATCCTACTCTCAATGAAGAGCCGCATTCAATTTTGTTTTTGAGAGAATGCTATCAAGGCTTTTGCATTACTAATCAAATAACGTTTACATCCTCGCTTAACAAAAATACAATAAAACTTGGCTGGTCCTCTACCTAAACATCTCCTTGAGGACCACGCGCTCTCTAGCTAAAGTGTAAGCTACACAATTGGTTGGCGCATGGTGAGACCAGATTGATGAGGGTGCTAAATATATATTGGGATCATTTTGGACGTTCGCCTCGCCTACAAATAGCTGTGTGGGCCCAGCCTACACAAATAGATGTGTGGGCCTAGCCTACGGAAATGTGTGTTGATGTGCACATGATCATTAAAAATAACTAATGTGTGTGTGGCCCCTCCCTTTTAGACATTATTAGAGAAAGATTCATAAACAAATAACCTTCTTTCACCGTTGTGAACCACAAAATACAAATAGCTAGAGGTCAACAATGAAAAATAATATCACTTGAGTACTGACCAACGCTTTGCTTTTCTATGTAAATTTCAAATAAATACGGAAACTAAGGGTATCACGGGGTAAAACTGGAAAGCAAATTCATTGGAATCACATGGACACATTGGTTGCAGGTATAAGACGGAGGGGCCAAACTTTAGCTACTTTTTGTGGTTCATGCTTCATATGACGGTTATTACGTAGTTTTGGTGGAGGACGCGGAGCTTAGGGCTTGCATTGCCTGTCTCTACATAGGTATTTCTCTTTATAATCCTATAATGTTAGAGATTGATTGCGCTTTTGTGGTTGCGCCTCTTGCACCAGGGGTCTATGACAGTTCTGCTATGCGTGACCTGAAGATGAAAGCGTTGAGCATCTCGAAGTTGATCAGCAATTTTCAATTGTCAAAGATTAGCCGTTCGGCCAATATGGTGGCACATTGAATCGCTAAGTATAGCTTTGACAATAGATCAGATGGTATTCTTGTACCGCCCTGTGTGGTGAATATTGTATCGAATGAGTGTACTGGTGTGGTTGGTTAATTAATATAAGGTGGTGTTCAGAAAAAAACACTATACTTAACTAAAAAAGTATTACATCCGCACTCTGAGGGGGCGTTTGGTTGGATGGCTATCCCTCATGTGATTAGATGGTTAGAGATAGCCACTTTGTAGATGTTTGCCAAATGTTTGGTTTAAGGATGACGAGGGACATGGGCAGCCAAGATTATGCGAATATCCCTCAAAACGTGGTTGAACACATCTGCAAAAATATGGCAGACACTTAAAAAATGCCGTGTTGGGATTCCGCTAGAAGGGAGAAATGTTGTCCTCATACATACCGGCACAACAAAGAAAAGAATGTTGGAATTCTGTGTGCCATACAAATCAATGAATTCCTTGCAAATTTTATGGCCATCTATGAATCCATCCATGAGCAAGCAAGGACATAGAAAAACACGACACGTCAAGTCTCTCAAAAAAGCCCGGGATACCCAAAGCCCGCAAACCCTTTCTTCATAATACTCACCAAATTAAATCCCAGTTTGCAAAATGGTGGTATTTTCTATTGCCATGATAATCATGCATCTAGGGGCAGTACGTGTGTCAGTTGGGAATTAAACAACCTTAATGACCCTTTTATTAAAAAAGGTTTTCACCCTGCTTTATATATAAAGCAAACCACACATTACAACCGATCATACAACAAGGAATGAAAAATAAAACGACAGGATACACAACTCTACGGAACAGCTAACGAGCTCCGAAGGACCAGAAGGACATCGGAGCCCACGACGGAGTCAGATCATGTCATCAATGACCGTTTTAGGAAACTTCATACTACTGTAGAAGAGAGAGAAGGCGATTGAGGCAGAACAAACCACTGAAATTTGATTGATGCAATTGTACGTACCGTGCTCACTCTACAATCTTACACAACGGTTTCGATTTCGATTCCTCATACGCACGCAAGACCAGACCACCTTGCATGCTCGCAAGGTGGAATTAAACATCGCCAGCGAACTGACGTATGTAATGCCACGTCAGCTGTATGTACGCGTAGGTTAGGTGAGTCCATGGTTTAGATCTATCCATCTGAACGCATGTACTATGGACGTAAGTAGCTGCGTCGTGCATACAACCACGTACCTACGTACGTGCATGCATGCTGCTACTAGTCGTCTACTACTACTACTACTACTACTACTTAATCTATTGGTCAATTCCTCTAGAATAGTGACTTTAACCACGCGTGAACAAATGTCGACTTGACAGAATGCATCCATAAATGTTACTCCAAAACAGCGGTTAAAATTGAACAAAAGATTGCATCCATAAATCGCATCGCGCCTAACTGATATATGTAATGCCATGTCATCGGTCCATGGTATGGTTATGGTCTACATCGATCTATCGATCTGAACGCATGCATAGATGGTCAAAAGTAGCTGCCTCGTGCTCATGCTACTCGCGACTTTGACTCTATACATAGGAACTGCATGTTCATTGGTCATCATATATATTCCTCTAGAATGTTAACGTTGACTTGACCACAAGAAATGTTGACTTGACATCCATGCACCAAGAATATAATGGATGGGCTACAAATGACCAACTCGGCCATGCATGCGTTTCTACTGGAGTGCAACTCCACCTAGTCAGGAGTGGAACATTCCTGACCGGGAGTGGTATGGTACCTCCTGTCTGTACTCTCGAAATGAAGAAAGGTATGCATACTAGCTGGTGTATTTCATACAGTATAATTTAGACCAGAAGAGTATGCATGCGCGCATTTGACCTTTGAAAAAGAGGTAAAAGCACGGCAAGCCCAGGAACTTGTCGGGCCCGTGATGTTTCAGCCCATAAACTTGCAAAACCCCACTCCCCCACCTACAAACTTGCAGCCGATGTGCAAAAAAACCCAAAACCAATCCTGACGCGACATCTGGCGGAGGCGGTATGGGGCGGTCGTCGCCCGCTTTTGCAGAAACCCCCTTGGGGTTAACAGTAATAAACCCGCACCCCACATCTCTCTCGTTCCCCGTTCCAGCTGCAGCCAAATCCCTAGTGTCTCTCCCTCTGTATCGCCCAACAGCAGAAGCACAACAGGCCTAGGAACTTGTCGCTGCCCTTGCTGGCTCTCTGGCTGTGCACTCTGCTTCTGCAGCCCGACGGAGGGGAGCGGCCACCGGCGGGAAGCTGCCATTGGCCTCGAGGATGTCGCTGTGTGGCTCTTCTCGCTGACAGTAGTACGGGCGGCATAGCATAGGATAGAGACGACGCCCGACGTTGATTCAGTGCAAAAGACTAGCTGTATTGAGATAATACATTACTCTTATTCTGCTGGCGAAGCACTAGAGAGCGGAATGGCAGGTCCTATGTTCGAGACCCAAGCCAATTTTTTTTTGCTATTTTGAACATACAAAGTTTCAGACTGCATATGTTGATGTACAGAATCTGTACAGAATTTCAGCATGCATTTTAGCTTATTTGTTTGCATATATAGAAACATTCAGGAATACATAGGTAAAGGACTGGAAAAATTCAGAATCTGAGCACATAATTTAACCAGCAGAGAGGAGTTCAAACATCATTTAAACAAGTACATCATAAAGGAGTTTGCTGTCATAAAATACAGTTCATCTTAGCAGCAGCACCATGCAGTTTGTTGTAGTCCTAACATCACTTCCTAGCACCTCTTCCAGTACTAGCTACTGTAGTGCTTCCAGAATTCCTTCCCCTTCCAGCACCTCTTTCAGTTGTACCTCCTGCAGTTCTTCCAGAGTTCATTCCCCTTGCAGCTCCTCTTCCCCTAGCAGCAGCTGCAGATGTGCCTGCAATATCAGGGGCAATCAGATGAACGCAGAGATCCCCCTTCTCAATGCCACAATAGTCTGGATCGTGCTCATATTTAAGTAGCCCAAAATCGAATTCAGGAAGCACGTCATCCTACCAAAATTGAAACCCTAAATCGTCAATCACTTGTACAACCCGCCGAACAAATGTAATTCGTGAGTGCGAAGAACTAAACCTGAGATGCAGATGGAGCCCCAAAGTTGACGACGGACGACTCCTTGGCACAAGGTTATCCGGGTCGGCTGCCGCCAATGAACCAGTCGCCTCTAACGGATCCACTGAGCAGACCAACGGATCCGCACCCACCCATGGCTCCGCCGACTCCAACGGATCCGCCCCCACCCATGGCTCTGCGGACTCCAATGGCGCCGCCCTTCCTGCTACCACTCGCTCCAAAGCCTAGACTTGCCGTCGCCGACCTAGCTCTCGTGCTTCAATCATCGGGCGATAGAGAGGAGAACGAGAGGGAGAGACACTAGGGATTTGGCTGCAGCTGGAATGGGGAACGAGAGATGTGGGGTGTGGGTTTATTACTGTTAAGCCTAGGGGGGTTTCTGCAAAAGCGGGCGACGACCGCCTCAGCACCGCCTCCGCCAGATGTCGCGTCAGGATTGGCTTTGAGTTTTTTTACACATCGGCTGCAAGTTTATGGGTGGCAGAGTAGGGTTTTGCAAGTTTGTGGGCCAAAACATCACGGGCCCGACAAGTTCCTAGGTCTGCCGTGCTTTTACCTCTTTGAAAGACAAGGGCTAATCAATACCATACCACGACACGTTAGGAACTAAAGTTGTATTAAGTGAGCGACAATTAATATGGATCAGAGGTAGTACTCCCTTCGTTTCTTTTTAGTCTGCATATAAGATTTGATCAAAGTCATACTTAGTAAGTTTGACCAATTTTATAGAAAAAAATATCAACATCTACTATACTAAAGCTTTATGGTATGAAAATTAATTTCGTGATGCATCTAACATTATTGATTTCATATTATGAACCTTGATATTCTTTTCTATAAACTTAGTCAAAGTTAACAAAGTTTGACTTTAACCAAATCTTATATGCAGACTAAAAAGAAACTGAGGGAGTAGTATATATGATTTCTTGATGTATTTTTTTCTTTGCGGGGGATTTGTAGTTTTTTTAGAAAAGGAGGATGACCCCCGGCCTCTGCATCTAGGAGATGCATACGGCCACTTTATTGATTATTCTCGAGGACCTTACAAAGTATTACAACAATATGCCTGAATCCGCCATCTTGGCAACATATGCCACTACTCCTATCCAAATGATGCAGGGGTGCTACCTGGGCCACATACCCAGACTACTCACCTAATCCTATCATCAAAAGCCAGAAGCCCCGGCCGAGCCACATACCGTGTCTGGGGCATAAACTGGTCTGATGCACTCACATGTGTCGTCGCCGCCATCTTCCACAGGTCCGTCTTCAGAGCAGATATTGAGGCTTCTACCTTGTCAGGTCACTCCGTCATCGACGCCACCTTGACGCCAGACAACTACCTCCACCTGCGCGAGTTCATCACCGCGCATCGGGCGCCGAGTCTCCACTACACCACGCCGCCGAGATCCGCCGTCATCAATGTGAAGGATGAAGCACCGCTCCACCAAAAAGGCGCCCGCTGGTCCCTCGATCCCGTGTACGCCTCCAAGAATGACACCCCCAAGGAGGAAACGACACCAACGCGCCGCCGTCATCCGATCAACTGATCTAGGGTTTCCCCCGGCGATGCCTTCAGGAAGGTAATGACACAACAGGGTGCCACCAACGCCGGTCATGGCATCAAGCCGAGCCAAGGTTTTCACCCGGATCCGCTCGAAGAACCTCCATCACGTAATGTGTGCACGGGTCGCCGCCGATCTGAGCCGCCGCAACGAAGCGAGCCGCGACCGGCGGATCGATCTGTCCGGAGGGCACAACCCGCATGGTGCCAACCCAACCACCAGCCCTCCATGCCGCCACCACAGATCTGAGGTCGATGGTGTGTCGCCGCGAGACCGGCCGCCGCCGCCGAACGCCGCCACGCAGCCCGAGGCGAGCCGCCGCCGCCCCCACCATCGCCGCCCTTGGCCAAAGCAGCCGCCAGCACCGCCGTCGGAAGGCGGCCCGCCGCGCGCGCCAGCCAGATCGGCCTGGCCGAGGCAGCCGCCGCCGCCGCCGCCGAAGCGGGCCGCCCGTGCCGCCAGCCGATCGGCCGCGCCACCCATGCCGCGGGCGCCGCACCACCCCCACGGCGCAGCAAGAGGAGGACCCCGCCACCGCCGTCAGTCCCGGGCCATCACCGGCGGCGTCCTTCGGCGGCGGTGGGGGGAGGGGAGGAAGGGAGGGGAGGGGACCCCCGGCGGCTAGGGATCGAGATCCCGCCCGAGTCGCCCGAGCAGGGGCGACCAGGGGGATTTGTAGATGTAATTGACATGTTGTTTAACGTAGAAAAATGCCCGCTAGAGATCATCAAGCACACTGTGTGTCTCATTAAGTCAGATGACGACTTTCACAAGAGGCGATATTTCCGATCAACAACGAGAGGGCATGTGATGACCTCAACAACCTCAAACCTAGGGTAGTGCGAGTGAGTGCGTGACATCGTGAATCTACTACTCCTACATCATTAGCTCTGCCCGGCATTCGAAAACTATGGGTAACAGATGCCTTGCGCACACAAAATAACAATTCGATGGCCATTCAGAGCAATCGATCGACCGAGCGTCACTGAAAATACTAGTACTAATGTCTTTAGGCATCCTGCTTGCTGGTTAAGCTGGATAGATAGCTAGGGTTTCGGATACCGTTCATTGCATGGGCACGATCAACGGCAGAGCCTTTTAACTAGTCTTAGTTAATATGTTCACCTTAGTCAAACCGAATCAGTATAACTAAGTTAATTACCACTAGATAGGGTTTAAGATACCGTTCGATGCATTTGCATACGCTCGATCGGAGCTTTGTTAACTAACTAGCAGTCTTTTAGTTAAGTTGGCTTTTCAGTTTAGTCAAATCTAAGCTAGAAAGGTTCGATGGAGAGAGCATTTCATGTATGCGTTGCATGGGACGATATATACTTACATGACCGAAAACAGAAAAGAAAGAAGAAGAATGAGATTAGTTTTGCCGGCCGGCGCCTTTTCCCTTCCTTTCTTTCTTGTCATGCGTGCCAGCTGAATTCAGTTGGCATCTCTATTTCCTTTTCAATATGTGCATGCATATTGGATCAATGCCCTAGCTAGAGCTAGATCATAGCTAAGCATAAGCAACGTATATCATGTGATCACATATTAGCGGCTATCAATCGTTCAGAGCACGTTATATAGGTCGTCGATCTCTTCGTCATGTCATGTAGGATTTTGTTGACATGGATGAGAGCGATGTCTCGCCCATGCCTATGACTCCGAAAAAGATCGAGATCAGCATTTAAATAGTATTTTTTTGTGTGGAGAATCAAAATACTATAGTGGCATACATGTTTTTCTTTCATGCACGTTTTTATTTAGTTTTTTAAGAGAGGCCGTGAATAAGTGATAAGCAAATTTCATTTCAAAAAGGAAGTTACAAAACACCGACACCCTTGTTTCCTAAATAGACGGTTTTTTGGACGCCGACATGATCTCCATTCTCCAATATGCATCTTTGGATTTTTCATATGTAGTTGCGTGCCAGCAAGAAGATTAATTATGAGATTCCGCATCATGAGAATACTTATTTCCAGGGCGAATGTAATGGTGCAATTTTCACTTTGACGATGCACATGGCACTACATTTGTAACTATTGATTAGTAATGTATTTTTAAATAATAATGATAATTACCGCGCATTTTGTACGATGTCATCTATCTTATCTATTTACGATTGAAGAGGGAAAAAATATTAATATTAACCGGGGAATCACATAATGCTTGGAAATGTCGACACAAAAGTGTGGCACATATAAATATACCTCCCTAGGATAGGAAGATATACATAACAAAGTGATGGAACAAACAAAAGCAGCTACCTAGCTGTAAAAAAAAGAAAAAATGCCAAGAAAGATCTTGCATGGATCCTGTCGATGGAACAAGCAAGGTGAAGGGGGCGTACGTGTGTGGCGGTGCGCGGGCACACGCAGCAGCCGGAATCTGGAAAATAATCCGACGGTCGACCGGGACCAATCTCCTTTCCTTTCCTCTGCTAGGGCATCAATCATTGCCGCATCTGATGCATTTTTTTCCCGCGCATCATCTAATAGCAGATGCATTGCATTGCATTGCATGCATGTAGCTATTGCTATTGCTATATGCTACCTTTGGAAAACGCAAGTCACAGATTGACACAACTCCTACTAGCTAGGCACTAAAAATCTCAACTCAACTCAACTCAAGATTTGTGGTGGAGGTGAGATCATGGGTGGGCATATAGATATATATCGCACCATCACTATCTATATATCATGCTAGACTAGCCTCAGTGGTCGTTTCCTATTCGTCGTATATGTAAGCTTGACATGTCACTTTGATATATTCATCACTGTGTACATAGTACCTCTTGGCTCTATCGGGTGCATATGCACATGATATAGGGAAAAAAATATAGTGATTACGAAAAAGTCAACAAAAATTCAAACCTTTTGGAAACAAACTTAGTCTTATTTTTGTACCAACATAAAAAGGTTTTGACAAAAAAACTCCCGTTGACTTCTATGCAAAATGTAAATAAAACTTGAAAGGACTAAAAGCGTAAATAGTAACTTGTACTCCCTTCGTCCGGAAATACTTGTCCTCAAAATGAATAAAAGGAGATGCATCTAGATGTATTTTAGTTCTAGATACATCCCTTTTTATCTATTTTGAATACAAGTATTTTTGGACGGAGGGAGTATATTGTGTTTTTTGCCACAATACCCTGAAATGTATTCCTTGGCAAAACTTATTATACTCCCTCCGTCCGGAAATACTCGTCGGAGGAATGGATGTATCTAGATGTATTTTAGTTCTAAATACATTCGTTTTTATGCATTTCTTCGACAAGTATTTCCGGACGGAGGGAGTACAAGTATACCACTTGATAATGCATGCATATGCACCCGAGAGCCAACCGTCCGCCTCCAGCCTCAGTGGTCGTTTCTTATTCGCGGTATGTAAGCATGACATGTAGTGTCGCCTACATATACTATTATGTGTGTGTAGGATATGCTAGAATGCAATATCATACTGTTTAGCATCAATATTCTTTTATTCTCACTTGTTAACGACACACCACAGATCGTACGATGCCACCTTGGGTCACCGAGTTTACAAAAAAAAAGTAACAAATTCATAGGTGTGTGTATAAATAAGCATGAAACATGCTAAAAATTTCGTACGTACGTGTAGATCATGGGGTCGGGTAGAACTTCGGTTGCAAAGCAGCATAACCGTTTGCGACGGGGGAAGGACAAGAGCAATGTATAGTCAACTCATATGTATGAATGTGTGCATGTATATATGGAACTTGCGCTTAGTCAATCGATGATGCAAATCTTTTGCCTCTCCTTTTGAAAAAATTACTCTTGAAGAATTTATTTTCTAAAGCTGTGGGCGTGATTTTGAAAACAAGCGGCAGGCAAGGCGGTCAGAGATGAGGCATGGTGGTTTTTCTACAGGAAGGAAAGTAGACCCCTTTTTTCCAAGAAAGTGATTGGATGAGCATGTGTTTTCTTTCAACTATCAACAGTCAGGTCAGGTCAGAGGTAGTAGTCGTCTAGTGTAGTGTAGTGTAGGTAGGAGCTAGGAGGTGCACGTGGCAGCTCCTGGGGCGTCTCGTCCTCCGACGTGGACAGACAGATCAGCTACACGTGTCGTCCCTCCGATGTGCATGTGGATGGGTCAACGCAGGCAGCAATGGAAAGCAGAGCGCCTCCTCCTCCTCCTCTGCTTCTTCTTCTTCCTCCGGCCTATAAATACCCTCATCTGCTCGCCGTTCAACTCATCCGCAGGCTCTACTCTTCCAGGATCCAACCCACCATCACACCCGACCCTCTTCTCGCTTTGATCAATGGCGATCCTCGCCGCTGCCGCCGAGACCAGCAGCAGTGCCAGCAGCAGCCATGCTGGCCATCCACAGCAGCAGCAGCAGCTCAAGCCCACCACCTGCAAGGCACCGGCGTCTTCCTCATCGTCGTCGGAGGATCCGAACAAGGGCGTGCGGCACCTGTGCGAGCGCGGGGTGACGTCCCTCCCGCCGCGCTACGTGCTGCCGCCCTCCGACCGCCCGGCGCCCCCGGCTGCACCGCGCGGCATCCCGGTGATCGACATGGCGCGCCTCCGCTCCACGGCCCCGTCGGAGCGCGCGGCGGAGCTGGCGCGGCTCGACGCGGCGTGCCGCGACCTGGGCTTCTTCCAGGCGGTGAACCACGGCGCGGGAGACAAGGCGAGGGCCATGCTGGACGTGGCGGCGCGCTTCTTCGCGCTGCCGTTCGAGGAGCGGGCGCAGCACATGTCGCCGGACATCCGGGCGCCCGTGCGGTACGGCACCAGCTTCAACCAGCTCAACGACGGCGTGCTCTGCTGGCGCGACTTCCTCAAGCTGCTCTGCAACCCGGCCAGGCTCGACGACGTCCTGCCCTCCTGGCCCCACAACCCATCCGACCTCAGGTATATACGATGGCAATGCTACTTACTTCTACTAAGCTGTCACTAATCACCAAGTTAATTACTGTAGCACATTACTTTACTTACTTGTACCATGCTCTCACTAATCAAGGGAAGGACAAGTTCTGCAGTCAGTTCAAACAAAACTATACATGATGATGATGTGTATATATATATGAACATATGATTTGTCGCCCTATGTATGGTGTCTGGAGTATTTCGCATTAGCAATTTGGTGTTGGCTGTCACTAAGCTAGCTGGTAACTATATTACTATGAACATATTTGGGGCCGCGGCATTCTTCACCACCTCTATTTTTTACGTTCCGTAAATTTTATCATACGTCGTAAGTCAGACGAAAACGTAAGAAGATATATATCGTCCACAAAAAGTATTTTACGTTACGTAAAATTACGAACCTATAAACATAGCATACTGTGTACGTACACACAAAAAAGAGTTATATTTGCGGTCTTATGAATTATATTTGGTTTTCTTACGCCGGATATTCCGTGGCGAACCAATATGAGCATAGCTATTTGTATACCAAAAGTAAATTTGTAATGAAATGATCGTAAGAATACCTTGGATGCAAAATTACTTATTCTGTACCGTGGGTGATGAATAGCATTACTAGTCAGTAATATTATTCTGTTGGTATAGTTAATTTGTGTGGTTGTGGAACTCACTTGCTTTAGTTTTTGTATTTTTGTAGTAGTACTTAATTTGTGTGGTTGTGGAAGTCACTTGCCTTTGCATAGTAATGTTTGTTATTCCAGTATTATTTTATGGTGGTGTGGGTAGCAAGGTGCATGCACATAGGAGGGATTTACAAGAAAGAGATACTCCTGATAACAACAAAAGCTAACAAGGCAGTAAACTAAAGCAGTGGAAGCATCACACTGCTTTTATTCCTTCTTGGGGATAAAAAACCAGGCCAATCTCAATCTCAATCCGCAGAAATCTCAGCGTGGCAGTGAAAGATAAGAGTTGAAGTGGACACCCACACCATACACTTTTTTTTTTTTGAAACGGAGGCAAAAGAATTGCCTCATCGATTAATTAAGAAGAAGAGAATTACCCAGTTAATTTACGGAAAACCGTGCAAAAACCGATACAACAGTGACACTCCAGAACATATTGGCATATATATGGTGTGTGCTGATGCAACCAAATCCAAATCCAAATCCAAACACAGAGGGTATCTAGTCTAGCAGCAAATAATTGAGAGAAGCAAAGAGATTTGCATCGTAGGTGTCAGTCTCAGTCAGCAGGAGCCACGCCACAAAACAAACTACTTTCCGGCTGGACGGCCGCCGGCAGGCATAGGAATGGGAATGGGATAGATAGATAAAAACGAATCAAATCCCCAGGAAGATCCACCACTACATATATTCACTTTGTCGCCTGCCCAGTCCAATCATGGATGTAGTGTGTTACTGTTATTTTCTCTTTTCACTTTCTACCCACAACCTCAGCACTGACCTGTGGGCCCTCTGTTGTTGCAGGGAGGTGATGTCGGCGTACGCCCGCGCCAACCAGGGTTTGTTCCGGGAGCTGATGGAGGCGGCGCTGGAGGCGATGGGGATCACCGGCGAGGGCGTGCTGGAGGAGCTCGACGCCGGGACGCAGATGATGATGGTCAACTGCTTCCCGGCGTGCCCGGAGCCGGAGCTAACATTGGGGATGCCGCCCCACTCCGACTATGGCTTCCTCACCCTCCTCCTCCAGGACCAGGTCAATGGCCTCGAGGTCTGCCAGGGCGACGACGACTGGCTCCTCGTCGACCCCCTCCCCGGAGCCCTCATCATCAACGTCGGCGATCATCTCGAGGTTTGTACATACACACATCTCTCGAGGCATACACATCTTCCCATCGTGGAGATCTCGATGCAACCGCACACAAAAAAGTTTTGCCCCGACCTCTGCATATTTGGAATGCACACAACTAGTAGCTCTAGCAAAATAGAGTAGAACTGCCAAAATGGCGTCTGTTTTTGCCTATTATAAATAAAGATACTTACTTGAGCAATCAAATCAAGGCAAATCAGACTGGCCTATGTTTGTGCTAATTAACAAATGTGTAGCCTAGATTGCTTGCTAGATAGCACAACGATCTATGATGGGCAGACAAATATATGGTAGGAGTATGGAAGAAACTAGCTCCAAAAGTCAATCAGGTAGCCGACGCGTCTAGTTGACAAAAGTTTCAGTTCCAAGAAGCTAGCTAAGCATGCATGCATAGACTATAGTCTTTGATCATACTCTAGTAGTTCAACTCACATGGAAAGATAAGGTAATTTAAGATAAGCAATATATGTATAGCAAGTCTTTTGACTTTGCTCCATCATATCACTTCATAAATGTGTGCACTCCACAATATACATATGCATATATGCTCAACTTTTGCTTTCTGTAAGCAAACCAGCATGACGATGCTTCTTCTTTTGCGCATTAAGCAAAGGTGCATCTCCTCGTAATTAGTTTACTAATTAAGATGAAATGTTCTTACACGATCTAGCCTAGCCTATACACTAGAGAATGCATTCTTATTCGAAACAACGAATCCAACATATTTTTATATTTGCACCATGTCACTCACATCTTTCGGCTCACGCCACTCGTCACTCGACAAGCGTATGCTTTGTGGGCCTTTTAGCTTGTATGATTCTTAATAAAAATAGAAAAAAAATGAAAGAATTGTTATGTCATGTGCTCTTAAATCCTATGGAACCAAAAAACTACATGAATTACTAGCAGACAGTGTGTGGTACCATAGAAAAACAATGAGAGTGAATCAAGAGGATTCAAAACCTCTAAAGTTTTCCCAGAAACAAAAAAAAAGCCTCTAAATTTTATAAGCAATACCTTTGAAGTAAACAAGCCCTGAACTTCCTTACCTGACGGTATTTTCCATAAATATATGTGTGTGCAGATATTCAGCAATGGGCGGTACAAGAGCGTGTTGCATCGGGTGCGAGTGAACTCAACACAATTGCGGATCTCGGTGGCGTCGCTGCACAGCCTTCCACCAGAGCGGGTAATCGGTCCCGCGCCAGAGCTTCTCGCTGATGGTACCCAACGGCGGTATATGGACACCGACCTGACCACCTTCCTCGACTACCTCGCCTCCGCCGAGGGGAAACATAAGACCTTCCTCCAGTCTCGGAGGATCCCTACGTAGTCATCCTCATCGACTAAGCTAACTAATTGATATCGTTTAAATCGACCGTCGAGGAGGGTTATAAAGGATTGTGATTGCCGAGGTGCCCTTAATGAATTAGGTTGGTTCATTCTTGACTTTCAGCTATTTAATTATTATTAAGAGCGTCCATCGATTGATGAACGTTGTTATATATGTATGTATGGTACTCCCTACGCAGTTAGCTAGTGTTGTGACACATTCAAGATGTATGTATTGATTTTGGTATCTATGTATCTTTTTTGTTCGAAAGAGGTCGTATCTATGTTTGTGCGAATATAATGGGTCCATTCCACTTTGATCATGAGTTTGTTGCGGCAAACTAACTATCATGGTTGAACGGCACAATTGGTTTTTTATGGTCCATGCTCTTGCGCCAGGACTGAAGAGGTTTAAAGTAGCACCGATGAATACATGAATGCAGCGGTCTAAAATGTCAGCTTCACTTTAATACATCTTGACGTGTGTGGCAGATTCAATCTTGTGCAGTTTCTTGCCTCGAGGAATGGAGAAACTAATGTCGGCATGTGAAATGTGTAGATAGAGATCACCCGCAAAAAAAAAGTGTAGATAGAGATGACTCTTCTAACGACATCGGTGTGTATATCACTTGGTTCTCTACCCTCGAAAGCCATTGTGTCGTCTGTTTTTTCACATGTGTTTCGGGATTAATAATACAGTAATATATAGTCGTATACAAAAAAGATAACTTCTGCCATTTGAGCATTTCCTATTGATTGGCAACTTGTGATAAGGGGCTTGGTAGTTTTTGTTTTTCAACGAAGTGGTTTCTTTTTTTACGAGTGACCATTACATCGTTAGACTTGGTGGCAATCGTCTTCTCCATCTATACTTACACCATTACACCAATCAAAATTTTAGATTGGACATTGTATAAAGGCATGTAAAAAATATAATTTAGATTGGACATTGTATAAAAACATAAATGTAAAAAAGTAGATAATCAGGTATTTAATAAAATATTAGACATTTATAAAAAAATATTCCTGATGTATACAGAAAATATATAAGGTGAATTTCAAAAGTATAATGTGTATGAGAAAAGTAGACATCAAAACACAATTTTTTATTTGATGTATATATTAAGTGTTAAACATGTCTAAAAATATCCTAATGTACACGAAACATGTACAATGTGTATGGAAAAATTAGACATCAAAACACAAATATAAAAAGGTTAATCATGTATTTAGAAAAAGCTAAACATGTATAAAAAAATTCCTGATGTATACCAAAAATATAGAAGGTGTATGTCCAAACGATACATTAAAAACATATTAAAAAATTAATTATGTGTATAAAAGTTATACTGATGTAAACAAAAATGTACAATGTGTGGAAAACTAAAATAATCATCAATGCATAACTTAGGAAAATATTAAGCACATATTTGAAAAATGTTAGACATGTATTAAAAAATGTACATGATGTATACGAAAATTGTTGACTTGTGTTGAAAAATGCAAAAAAAAGACTAGGCAAGAAACATTAGAAAGAGCCAAAAAGAAAACATGAAAATCAGAGAAAACCAACAAGATAAAAAAACAACATATAAGGACTAAAAGGGAAAAACCAAAGCGATGAAGAAATTGAAAAGCCCAAAGAAAAAAGAAGTAGAAAACACCGGAACTAGCAACGATTAGAATGAACACACAACTGATAAAACACGTCACTATGCTGACCTATTCACGTGGCACTATAGGGAACTTAAGGCGAGGGGGGATACCCTAATCATGGCATATCCTTTGGAGGGCTCCCGCAAAGGTCACTTTTTTGCCTAAGAGCGCACCAACTGGTACGCCTAGAAACTGACACGTGTGGAGCTCTTGGCGCATCCTCGTGATTTTATTTTTTTTATTTTTGCATGTGTTTTCGGGTTTTATTTTGTTTCTTTGATTTTTCCATGGATTTGGTGAAAATAAATTTATTTTTTAAGGAGAATCGTTTTTTGGGAGAAACACAACATATGCTTGTGTGAGAAGTGCAATTTTGCTTCCCAAAAAGGAAAAGCATAACCGTGAGAAACATAGCCTTGCTTTCATGAGAAGCACAATTGTGCTTTCACGAGAAGCACAATTGTGTTTTCCGAAACAGGGATAAACCGTTTCAAAAACAAAGCTAAGAATAAATGGGAAACTCCAGGTTACAACAAGTGACACACATGCAGTGCAGCAACAAAAAAATTGGAAGTGACCTTTAGAAGGGTAATCCTTAAGTAGTCATTTCGCGCTATAAGCGAGATATAGCTCCGCAGAAAGCCTCGTGCACGTCTTGGTAGCCTCGCCTTCTTAAGGGATAGGCAAGTGGGCTGGGCCAGTAGTGTGCGTCTGTTACTAGTGTCCTCCGCTGATCTCTATTTGTTAATTTGCATTGTTCATTTTCCTTTTTTGTTTGTTTCTTTTCTTTATAGTATGTTGTGACGTTTGAAATATATGTATATAAAACATTACATTACTCAAATATTTGAAGAAGTGTTCATTGCATGGGAGCTTTTAGTATTCATGTAGTGTAACAAAATCGTGCAGCTTTGTGAATATTTCTTGAAAAATAAACAAAGTTGCAATATTCTTTTACACTACATGAATATTTCTTGAACATGCAATCAACACTTTGTAAAAATGTTAATATCGTTAAAAACAATGTTCATGAGATTTTAAAATGTTTTATTTGTTTCAAACAAATGTTCACCGCTTTAAAAAATTGTTCATTATATTTTTGAAAGCCATTTATACAACATAAATATTGTTCACGTAGTTCAAAAAATGCTTCACGATACTAAAATTAGATTCAATTTGTATTAAAAAAGTATTCCTACACAATATGTATTTGGAAAATGTACATTGACTAGTTGAAAAATGTTCTATGTGTATATATAAAATCTTCCATGCATACTAATTATACAGTGTGCATTGAGGAAAGTACATGTCTTGGAAAAAACTAAAAATATGAAGAAAATCGGCGGAGAAACATATAGGAATGGAAAAGAACAAAAAATCATGTAGACGTTTCAAAAACCGGTCGTAGAACCTTCCTACACTGCCTACCAGAGACGCATACTGGGCCAACACATCTTGCGATGGTCTACTTTGAGACGGTGTGCTGTCTTGCAGTAGGCGAGATATAGTACTCGTGTGAAAGGACAATGTTTCCTATTTGACGCACTTTGCGTCAATAATCGCCCAATCGTGCAGGAAACTAGAATTTTGCCTGGCACATTAATTGCTCCGGGTTACTCTTGTTTAGAAACGTTTCATGTTGGTGTTTCGTTCTCTGATGTTTTTCTCCGCTGGTTTTCATCGCTTTTCTTAGTTTATTTTTTTGTTTGTATGTTTTTCTAATATGTGCAATGGGTCGGCCCACATAAGATGCCCAGGGGTCCGCTAGAAGGACTAACCAATTCAAAAGGACCCACCATATCTGATCCCATCCACCAGTCCAAACCTGAAGTTGCCACCTCCCTGCCTTAAATCCATAACAGAAACTAAGTAAAATTGCAAGTTCATATGTGAAAAGTGGCCATTTTCTAAGCATCCTTCTTTAGATGCCAACCTCATACACCCTCTCAAATTATCCAAATCCAAAAAATATGCAAAACTTGTCATGCTATTTATGCTAAAAAGTAGCGGAACCTGCACAAATAAAATGACCTAGCTAGTAAAAAGAGTACAAACACACTGCTCAGAGAATGAGCATGCGGAACCTGCTTTACAACTGAAGCTTCTCAACACTAAGCGAACAAAAGCTTCTCACAATTCTAAACCAGCAGGGAGTGAGCTAGGGCCATGGCCCCCATCCTGCAAAAAAAAATCTCAAATCATCCCTATATACTAATTTGTTAACTTGTGGAGTTTCCCCTAAAACAAACTTGCGGAGTTAATCTCTAAATTCGTATGCCTACCCCCTTCAATGCTCTACATGTTCGACTGTCCTCTTTTATGAACTTCCTGCTTCGTCACTTTTTTGCGATAAAACTTCCGGTCTATTCATCATGACATGTATGACAATACCA
Organism: Aegilops longissima; assembly: GCA_021605205.1. Taxonomy (NCBI): domain Eukaryota; kingdom Viridiplantae; phylum Streptophyta; class Magnoliopsida; order Poales; family Poaceae; genus Aegilops; species Aegilops longissima. Next base: position 696,437 of record CM038679.1, read on the forward strand.
AGAACTAGCTATAAACTAATTCAGCTTAATTTGTATGTTTATCCCGACCGCTTCAGTGCTCCACATGTTCCATTGGCCCCCTCTTATGAATTTCATGCCTCCGTCCCTTTTCTCTGCCAAAAAAACTTCTGGTCTATTCATCATGTCATGACAGTATCAAGAACAGAAAAGAAAAACAATTACATCCATATTTGTAGATCACCTACCGTGTTTTCTTTTTCGTTGCTAGGGATATCTGCGTGAGTGCTTGCTTCTGGAATTGTCGGCCGGCCGGAATCCTAGGGCGGGGAACCGACCGGTAGAATCGAAATGGGTCACGTGCATGCATTTGCATGGTTCGACCGAGGATCGACTACCGTTGGACGTATACGTACGTCCGTCCGGTTCGATGCTTGGAAAAAGTCCATTTTAAACCTTGAATTTGTAGGGGTTCGGCGAAATGAACCCTCAAGTCAAAATCCCGGTCGATTGCACCCTAAACTATGTAATCCCGGTCTAAATCAAACCCTGGTAAAAATCAACCGGGATTTGTCTAGCTAGTGGGCCAAGGAGCGGCATGTCAGCAAATCGACGCACATGACGCACGACTGGGCCGGCCCAGCAACCCGCCTGTTGTCTCGCTTCCCTTTCCGCGAGGAAAAAAAAAATCAGATTTAACAGCGAGTAACAAGACTCGACCCCACGACCGCCTAGACGAACCACGAGCCATTGGCCACTACAACGTACACAACAACCTGAAAATGTTGGTGCAGAAAACTATAAGAATAGATAGCAGTTAAGATTGGAAAACATTTTCAAAAATATTTCTTGAAAATTGCAAGCAGTTTTAAGATACCGCACTTTTTTGTATTCCATATTTCTGGAAAAGTGAAGATGTTTTGTAATTCTGATTTAAAAATGAACACGAACAAAATTTGCAAACCCCAAACAGATTCCAAAAACGCGAAAAATTTAAAAAACTGGAAAACAAACAAATTACAAAAAACATGAACACTTTTTTAGATTGTGAACAGTATTTAGTATTTTTAGAAAATATATAACAGGATTTTTTTTAATTTAGCGACAAAAAAGTTAAAACAAAAACTTTTTTTAAAAAGCGAACAAAATTTGTATTGTACGCATTTTAGGAAACACGAACAAAAATGAAAAAGGTGTGTGGAAGATAATTCAAACTCGCGGCAAATATATGATAGCATTTCTGAAAAAAGTATTAATAGATGAACATTTTTGTAATATATGTTGAACAATTTTCTAAAAAATATTCAACAATTGTGCTATATACACTGAACAAATTTCTAATACAAGATGAAATTTTTATAAATGAGTGAAATTTTGGAAAGTACCGTGAAGATTTCCTTAATCCGTGAAAAAGAAATGAAAGAAAAAATAAAATATAAAAAGAAATAATAAAGAAAAAAATCCACGAACACCTTTTCAATTTAATAGTTTGTTTTTCAGAAACTGTCATTTTTTTCCCAAATCCATGGACTTTTCTTTTGAAAACCCGTGAACTTCTTTTCAAAATTGTTGAACTTTTTCGAGATCCATGAACTTTTTTCAAAAAAAAATGTGAACTTTTTTTATTTTTGAAATTATAGTTCAGAATTTTCTTTTTTTTTCGATCAAACAACACCAACATGGGGTCTCGTGTTTGAGCCAGACCGGCTTTTTTTTGTTTTTTAACGAAAATAATTATGCAGGCCGGCCCAGCAGGGAGCAGAGTGTAGGGCCCTTTGCGGATTTTTGTTTCTGAACCGAAAAAAATAAAGCGGGCTGGCCCAGCAGGAGCTGGTGGGTGCCCTCTGCGAAATGTCTGAATCCCGGCCATCCAAACGACCCGAAGGTTCGATTTAGACCGAGATTACATAGTTCAGGGTGTAATCGACCGGGATTTCGACTTGAGGGTTCATTTCGCCGAACCCCTACAAATTCAGGGTTTAAAATGGACTTTTTCCTCGATGCTTCCATCGGCACGAATTGGTCATGCCATGCACTCGCGCAACACTCCAATCAATATATCTGCAACGTACACAAAGCGTACGTCGAAGCATCCAAGGTCAATCATGCATTGCATGCATGCATGGTCAGCTCAGCTCTCAAACGGCTAGCATGCGTGCATGGGCATGGGTATCCAATGAAACGCTTCTTTGGCATGCGTTCGTACGTGCACCGATACCTGCCTGCGTACACGCAGCTTAAATTCAGCTCTCAGTACGTAGCTAGCTAGCTTGCAATAACTGTAGGTAGCACTCCAGCGAGCTAGCGAGCTAGCAAAGCCATGGCGGCCTTACCGCTGCCACTCCTCGCTACCCTTATCGAGAATCCCGCGGCCTCGCCCACGCAGCACAAGACCGACGACGGCTACCAGACGCCCACCTCACCGCCGTCTCAAGCCAAGGTGATCTGCCCGCCGGCGCCGAGGAAGATGAAGCCGCGCACGAGGAGGAGGAGGAGGCAGCTGCTTGAGATGCCGCCGGAAGCCATCTCCGTCTCTGCGGAGGAGCTGGACGCAGTGTTCAGGGAGAGGAAGAGACCAGCAGCAGCAGTAGCTCCTCCTCCTCCTCCTCCTCCTCCTTCTTGTTGCAGTGCTGAAAGCGAAACGTCAACCACCAACGGCGGCAGCTGCAAGAAGAAGATGAAGCGATAAATCTACTATATTGTTGTAGCTAATACTTCCTCCATCAAATTCATATCTAGACAAATTTAAGATGAGATTTTTAGGACGGAGGTAATATATTTCTTCCCAGCTTGATCCATCGCTAGATGTATAAATTACGTACCTTGAGTACATACGTCTCAGGAGTTCAGATCAGCTGGTGTTTTGTCTTGGTCTGAAATGAGTTTATTTGCGTGTATGGCTCCCATATACTTCCTCCGTTCTAAAATAGATGACCCAATTTTGTATTAACTTCAATATAAAGTTGAGTCATCTATTTTGGAACGGTGGGAGTATATCGATATGGATTTGTATTTGGTTCTGCCACGCGCATTCTTTATCTGATGTAGTTTGTTTTGGTAATCTATACGTAATTAATAGACTCTACTCCCTCCGTCCCACAATATAATACGTTTTTGCAAGCTAAACACTACTCCCACTGTTCTAGCTAGAAGAAACTAGAAAAGAAAACCAAGGTAGTTTCCTTCTTCCCTAGCTACCGCCGCTTTGATCGGAGCATCTGCGCGCCTCCCCTCATGCATGCCCGGAAGACCATCCGGGGGCACTCTCTAACTAGTTGCTCCGAGAGAAAAAAGATCAACTGAAACTAAACCCTTCTCAGGTGATTGGAAATAGAAAAAGGCACACCTTTTATTCCTCGTGCTCCACGTATATGAAGTCGGGCCATCCGCAACACCCATAGGCTCACCTACCTCACCGCATGGAAATGCTACAGTCTACTGCCTCACTGCTTGTTTCAAAGATGTCCACATGCTCCGCCTGCCCGAGCACCGCTGTTGGCACCCAGAACCTATCATCATAGAGGACCTAACATCAACACACCCTACATTGTATAACATGCACTTTGTCGTTCAAATGCACGGGCCGTATCAGACCTAAATGTGTCGGTCAGGGGTCGAGCCATTCTTGTCGTCTATGGGCAACCTTCAGTTCGACCATACGATAGTCTGACGTTCCACGAGTGTCGAGAACCTGGTCTTGTGTAATGCCAACCTCTACCAGATTTGGAGGAATGCCAGTTGCACGGTTACTTTGCAGCTGTTAGGAGGCGGTCGCCGCCATGCAACAAATGATGAATTATTTGCTCTGAGCTATGATCCTCGGCACCGACCATGTTGGCACGTCATGGCTGAATAGGGGGGGGGGGGGGATACTCGGTGTTTATTGGGAGGAAACAATACAGTGCCGATGAATGCCGAAGGCGTTCCAGGACTCAAGGGTAATTGTGTCTACTGGATAGGTGCGGGAGGGTAGGGATCAATTGTGGTGTTTGTCAAGGGGACCGGGAGGTCTACCGCTTGCCTTCCCGTGTCTGATGTCGTTCAAAGGCCTCAATAAAGAATATTTTGTTGGTACTGTCTTAGCAACATAGTGAATACCTGCAATACAAATGAAAGAAGAGTTTATTGGATCCAAGCAAGGGGTCAGGGTTGAACGTGTGCACAAGGCATGGAATAATGATCCTTCCTCGGGACAACTTTGCGACATAGCTAGTGAGCACCACTAGCCACAATGGTGGAAGTGATGTTTTTCATGCGTGGGCAAGAGATCGTGGACAAGCCTACCAGTCGAGCAAGGTGGAGAAAGACATACCGCATTTGCATCCAATGGTGCAGAAATAGTCTGAGCTTCATTAAGAGCCAAAGAGAGGAGAAAATATCCAGAGAATTTTGAGAAGAATAGAAGACTTGTGTATGTGTGTCTGAGATGATCATATTTTGATGTCTTGAGAAGAATAGAAGAAGTAACATCAACAACAATAGATTGTATATATCATGTTGTATTTTGGTTCAGCTCCCATGCTTTGATGATGTCTTATCTATAGTGAAGTCACGCTCTTTATAAGTTACATCTAGTTTCAACAAATCCTGTAGCTAGTTAGCTAGGAGAGTTTGCTATAATCTTACTTGTTCTTCATAACACCATTTCTAATTTGACCTTTGACATAAGACTTTGTACATCATTCCTTCTCTTAACTAGAGATCAAAACATTCTTGCTTTTCATCGCATATAACGTAGAGCATATTCAATTGAATCCAACCTCATGAATTTGCATTGAATCCAACCTCCTGGAAAATTTCCTTTGTTCCAAACACGCCAACTAGTGAACCATATAATCAAACAGCAAAGGCATATTTTCCCATGAAAATCCACTAAAAGAGCAATGCCAATTATCCGAGGAGAATAGTAGATATTTCATGAGATCTTGTCAATAAAAAATCATACACCACGCAGCCACATATATCAAGTTTTTTGTTAGACACATACACTCTAGGGCTCTATAACAATATATTTAAAGATGACAAAAAATAAATGCATACAAATACATATGACATTTATAATGGTGCATATTAAGAATATACAATACAATTATGTCACTAGTATTGTCTTACATCGAAGAAAGATTCAATTCAACCAACATTCTCTTCCTTCTAAACATAATTTATGACACGAAAACATAATGTTTGCTGCAAAAATATAATTTAAATTTAGTAGAATGTACATTTTTAATGGTACGAAGATTGCTGACCATGGCCGCTTGGTAGGGCAGAATAAATAGATTTGGTAATTGTAACCTAGACCGTTATGTTTTAAGTTTAGCAACATCATCATGTGTTAATTGTGCTATAAATATACTATGAATTGTAATAGTGAAGATTTTGTGTTAATAAGTTAATCAAAATAAGCAAAAAAGTTCGATATAAATGACCAAAAAATGTAGGGGTGTCTTAAGAGAGATATAAAAATGGAGTAATTCAACTAGTTTTACACTAGGAATAATAGAATTAATGGAAAGATTCCATTCGTAGCCAATGCTCAGCACTAGTCAAATCTTCAACAATAGTCAATGGCGCAAGTATTCAGCACCACTCGACCATAGTGCGCACCTCCCCATTCAGTTTGGTGGTTTGTGAGTAGTCGGAAGGCTCGATCGTTGCATCTCGTAGTACTTCTGATCGTGAAAGAGATTACCAAATAGTACTATATTGGTCATGGCTAGGCACACAACAATCAAGAAGTAAAGGAGTAATAGCTTTTCCATACTGAATAGTAGAAAAGACCAAACGGCCAACTTCGTGGCTTTTACCCAAACGTCGTGCTTCATGGCGTTTCGCTTTGTCACATAAGCGTCAACTGGATAAGTGTGGGTCAGGGTCAAACACCATTGACCGTCGTGTCTACCGTGCAATCAAAACGCCATGGATGCTGCCGTGACCAAAAAGGTTAAATTCGAAAATACTTAAATGGGTCAAATCGTGCTAATTTTCGTGTGTAAGGTCATAACAGTGATTTCATCCGCACAACGCAACATTGGCACGTCAAGTGACTCTCGTTTGCCTTGAAATAATGTACTCCCTCTATTATCTCCATATATAAAGATGTTTTTTGACACAGAAACATCTTATATCGTAAGATAGAGGGAGTAAATGGTCGAGAAAGTACATATTTTCCTCGTCATTTTGCTTGGTGAAATGGGTGTCTTCCTTGTATGCAAACGTGTGCCCCTCTAATGAAGCATTCACAATTCTTCCTTCCATGTTTGATTCACGTGTGCTCCTCTAATGGAGGTATTTTTCATGGTCTCCAACACAAGATGTGTCAAAAGAATATTATGACATGGTGATGTAGAAATGAACTAGGAGCGTTAGGTGAAATAGAAATAGAAACTAAAACTTTGCAACCGTCTACTGAGATATTTTACAGGTTTCGTACTGTTCTACGATTGGCAGCAAATATGTTTTTGTTTCGTGAATTTAATGTTGTGCTCCCTCTGTAAACTAATATAAGGTAGTATGCCTTGAGAAAATGGATATATAGACAAAAAAGGGTTTCCCCCACTTTATATTATAAATCAACCACCACACAAAAGTTCAACAGATACATAAGTTCAGGCTACAACAACAACATTTAGTCCCAAACAAGTTGGGATAGGCTAGAGGTGAAACCCAAACAAGTTCGGGCCGAAGAAAAAGAAATGAAAATGAAAATAAACTAGTCTTGCTGGGGGGCTCATCACAACACACCCGTAAATCAATCCAAAGTAACATGCTAGTCAGGCTCAGGTGGTGGAGGGGGAACAAGAGGAGCCAGTCACGATGCCATGGAATGAAGGCCGAAGGAGGGCTCGTCAATGGTGTCACGATCATGCTGCTTGCTAAGCGACTTCTAGAGTTACAAGAAGCCTAACATTTTGTAAATAGCATTAGTGGATTGAAGCGGAATCACATGCCCAGTCACTAGTAGGATGGGATTGAACTTCCCTTATCTCTTCCAGGAAGTTAGTATGGCACCACTTGCTTCCCACCACTTCCCTCAAGCAACTCCAAAGAAATTGCACCGAGGGACATAGTGAAGAAAATGCGACACAATGGATATATACAAACAGAATAAAAAGGATAGTGTATTTGCTATTGATTCCATCCCCATAAATAGTTCTTTTGGGCATGGCTAAACTACAAGTTCGTTACCCAGATTATAATATATTTTTGCCCACTTTGTAGGAAGTCTTTCTTGTTCATTTTTTCATAGGTTCTGTCATGTGCGTTTTACCTTTGCCCGATATGTAGACGCCAATCACTAGTTTTAGGACAATCACAATACATTCTTACATTACGTTGCGCCCATATCATTTCACTATCTCGCATGTTGTGCAAAATAGAAGTTCAGAAGGTAAAGGTCATAGACTACAAGTATGCACGCTAGAAAACAGATTCAGAAATTGCGAAAAGCAGAAATTAGTTGTTCCACATAACATTGAGTCAAGGAATGCAGCAAATGACTACATGACAAACAATGCCATCATCCAAGTCACGTTTTACACTTCATATGCTTATGTTGTTAGGTTTTACATGACATCGTTTTTGGATCAACAAACCTCTACAGTCACTGTGAGCTAACTAAAGAAGGATTAGTTTTGGTAAGCATACTTAATGTTTGCCATTGGAGTGTCTAAAACTCAAATGCATGGTGCTACTGAAAATAATACAGTGGCGCATGTGATGGTGTCACTAGCAACCAGCACATGCTTCTTCAATGGATCTTCCGAGGCAAGTATGGCAGCTTTAGTGTGGTAATTATTGATCAGAGGAGTAACATTCTGACAGTTGAAGGTAAAAACAGAGGATGTCAACTGAACCAGACCTTGCAAGCACCATGCATGTACTTATCAGGGCACATGCTGTACTCTGAAGTTCATGTTTTTGTATCTTAATATGACGATTACAGCATCTCGCAAATTTGTTTAGGAGTAAAGAATAATAATTCTGTCTGGACTAATTCCAGTATCCATCATATAGTTAGCATTTTTTCTACGAGTAGTCTCAGTCAGTCAGGTGGTTGTTGTACATAAGGTAGATTACATTGCGTTCCTCACATCCTTCGTCTGCACCTATCGATCATCAGGCGACGAGGTCGAGAGTGTAGTCCCAGAGCTTCTTTCCCAGCTCCGCGTCCTTGGCCTTGTCGCTCGGCTCGTAGAGGTTGCTGTCGCACCAGTATTTCCCCGACACCCCCTTCGCGTCCGGGTGCAGCGCCACGTAGCACTGCGTCGCAGCCCCCTGTCATTCCAACATGATGGAAAGTATGTAATACTGTAACATGATGGACACAACACCCTGTGAAGAAGACTGAACATAGTGCCAAAGCGTACCTGTTTGGCGTTCTTCAGCACCAGTTTACCAAGCGTCCGGTGGAGAACTGCATACGACAAAAAAAGAGATGATATCAGTAAAGGTACAGTTTCATAAAGCAGAACTTGGCCATGGGGATCTGATTTCAACCAACAAAGCACATGTAAAAAATGTATCAATTCAGTTTCACAGCTAGCAGTTATTTGCGTCGTTTTGACTCATGTCTACCGTTTCTTAATCTCACCCTTGGGATCTACTGTGCTTTCTTTTCTTTTTCGGTGCCATAAGTTATTCAAATCTCAAAGCAAGAAGAAGCGTGAATCAAGGCGATTTCTTGTATGAAAGGAAGAGCAGTGCATGATATATGCTGCCAAGCATGTTTACCATCTATGATGCTGTGGTGGCGAAGAAGGTTCGTGATGATAGCTCCAGGATGGAGAGAATTCGCAGTGATGTTAACACCCTCTTCCTGTTCGACAAAATAGAAGCATGAACAATGATTTGACGTACTTGGGCTCAACACAAATCTATATATCATACTGGTAAAAGAACTGAAAACAGACAAGGCATTGGGTTTCAATGCAGATTGTTCTCCTACAATTTCAGACCCAGATAAACAGTGAAAGAAATTAAATCATGTCATGAAGATCGTGTGGAACAACCACTAAACTTTCTTTGATTTCAGAAAGTGGTGCCACAATGCTTGCTAGCTAGCACAAGTACTCATGTTGGAATAAACACTGACATAGAACCGGCTGGACCTAAAAAACTTTAAATACCATGAACCCAAGACATGGCACAATGCCACTACCTCAAAAATCAGAACGGGACGAGACAAACCTTAAATCTCCTGGCAAGTTCATTAGCATGTAAAATATTGGCAAGCTTTGACTGCCCATATGCTGCGATGGTGCTATACCTGCACAACGCAAGGTTGAAACAGCAAGTGACTCGTTTGTCTTGAAATAAAGCAAAAATGGCAGGGCAAAACATGAGGACTGCACGGAAATTACATACTCTTCCTCGTCATTTAGCTTGGCGAAACGGATGCCTTCCTTGTATGCAAACCTGTGGCCCTCTGACGAAACATTAACAATTCTTCCTTCCATGTTTGATTCACGAGAGGTGTTTTTCATGGCCTCCAGCAGAAGTTGTGTCAAAAGAAAATGTCCTGAATAAGACGACATGAAGAGTTAGGTGACGCAGAAATTGCAAGCTTGCAACCGTCTGCTGAGATAATTTGCAGGTTTTGTACAGTTCTAGGATTGGCAGAAAATATCATTTGTTGGTGATCATAGACATGAGCATATTAAGGCTGACACCTTTCATAGTTCAAACTGTAACAATATTGAGAATGGTACACTATTGGGAGGACGTGTTGTGTATCAGGGTACATAAAATCGGTACATCAAGTAGGTGGGAGTTTCTTGGTAATCATACCGACATGGTTAGTAGCAAACTGCATCTCGATGCCATCCTTTGAGAGGGTGAAAGGAGTCGCCATCACCCCTGCGTTGTTGCTGCCAGAAAAAAAAGAAGCATCATGTATTGAATCATGAAAGATGCTAGGTTCCAATACATGAGATGAGTTACTGAAAAAGAAAAATACGGCAGGTCAGATTATCGAAGAATGGTACAACCAGTACCATACTTTTCTATTCAGGATCAAGTGTTGTGGTGCAAGAAGCATCATAAGCAGATACTTGACTAATATTATGATCTTGTATCCAGGACACTAGCACTGTCATACTAACTCTAGATTACCCTTGCATGAAAATGAAATGAAATTTCCCATGCCTATAGCCTCCTTAAAATTTGGAAATCAGGAAGATTGTTGCTGACTGAAGGCATCGCCACAACATGTTTCTTCCACCCGGCACTGATGTACTAGTCGCAGCATTTACTCCGACTAACATGTTATGGTTCAAGTTGAGGTACAAAAGAGATGCAGAAATTAAATTGGCTCGATGTTGATTGAAACCTGCTGAAACTATCAAGTTTGCAGCCAAACGAACTGATAACAGAACCTGTTGTGCTACCTACTACTCTACTCATGATGCAGATGTTGCTCTAGAATTTAATGGCCGACAGACAGCCCCTAACTGAACCTGAACCTGAACCTGAATGGATATGGATGGTCCTCACAAATCGACCTGAACCTGAATCTAAACCTGAATCTAAACCTGAATGGTGTTGACTGAACCTGAATTCTCAAGTGCGCTTGGCATGATTGGGGTTACTACTAGTAAGTACTCCCTTCGTCCGGGAATACTTGTCATCAAAATGAATAAAAAGAGAAGTATCTAGACGTATTTTAGTTTGAGAATGAATAAAAAGAGAAGTATCTAACGTATTTTAGTTTGAGATACATCTCTTTTTATCTATTTTGATGACAAGTATTTTCGGACGGAGGGAGTAAGTAAGTAGTGGTTGCTGGCTTACATGAGGATGTTGAGGGGGAGGCCGGTGGCGGCGAAGTCGGCGGCGAACTTGCGGACGGAGGCGAGGGAGGAGAGGTCCAGCTCCATCAGCTCGAGGCTGGCGGCGGGGGACTCGGCGAGGACGGCCTGGCGCACGGCGTCGGCGGCGGCGAGGTTGCGGACGGCCATGACGACGTGGGCCCCGCGCGCCGCCAGCACCCGCGCCGTCTCGGCGCCGATCCCGCTCGACGCCCCTGGAATCCAATCCAGTAACGGAACCGATTGAGCGAACCAAATCAAATCAAACGAAGCATGAGGAAGGAGGCGCGAGTGGGTACCGTACCGGTTACTATTGCGGTGAGGCCGGCTGCGGAGACGCCGGCGGTGACCTGGTCGGCGGTGGATGCCCAGGAGAAGCCCGACGCGCCCTTCCGGCTCAAGATCCAAGGCAGCATCTTTTCTTGTCTTCTAGTCAAATCAAATCACGCAGAGGCGGAGGCGGAGGCCGGCCGGCGGAATGGAAGATAGAAGCAAGCAAGGATGGAGGCCGGCCGGCGGGCAGTCTTTCTCTTTCTACGACGGACGCGATGCAAGGAAATTTAATTTAGTCTTGGTTTTGTTTTGGTAAGGTTTTAAAAAAGGACCGAAATATGGTAAGATTTGATTTGATTTGATTCCCGTATTCGGAGGGGAAAGTTTTGATTGGCTGGTGAAAGATTCGATTCGATTTGATTTAGTTATAATGCAAATGCCTTGATTTTGAAGAAGTATCGATTTGCTATAAATAAGGAAGCTAGTCCAAGCCCACCAAAAAACCCTAGACCCACACACAATACCCCCATTCCTCATAGAAAGAGGATAGGAATCCCTCCCTCCGCCGCCAGCCATGCCGCCGCTCCAGGGCTGGACGGATCTATTGCCGGAGCTCCTCCGCCGCGTAGCCGATGGCCTCGACGACCTCAGGTTCTACACCAAAGATGCGGGCACTCAGATGACGTGGCGTCATGAGCTCGCGCCACGGCCATTGCCCGTCGCTCTCGTCCTCTCTCCGCGACGGCGCCACCTGGCGTCGGAACGCCGCCGCTGTCTCGCTCCCCGCGCGTCGCTCCTTCGACCTTAAGGCAATCCCCTCAGGCTCATCCTGCCCCAGCGCCTCGGCCCCCACGCGCGACTCCTTCGAGCTCACAGCCACATCCCTGATTAGGAGCTGCCTCGGTTGCGGAGGCGGGTGGCTTGCCCTCTCCGTCTGCCTCTATGACGGCCAGAGCCTACTCACCCTCTTCCACCCAGTCACCGCCGCCGAGATCCTCCTACCACCGCTCATCTACGACACCCGCTTGCTCTCCAAGATCGTCTTCGCGCCTGACCCCGCTAGTGACGACTTCGCCGCCGCCACCATCTGCGACATCGACAGGCTCGCCTACGTCACCGCGGGGGCCAGGAGGTGGGCCGTCCTTGACCGCGTCCGTCTTGCCACCGGAGACCAGCTCATCGATGTCGTCTACCATCAAAATGGTCAAAATGGTATGGTTTACTGCCTCACTCGGTTTGGGAATGTCTATGTGCTCCGCCTACCGGAACGCCGCCGCCGGAAACCCGTCATCATCGAGGACCAGACATCACCAGAGGATCTTGGAACGTGTAACATGCGCATCATTCGAATGCACAATGCCGGACCGGACCTGAACGCGCCGGCTAGCGTGCAACCACTGCTCTCGTCTTCGGTGGGAAGTATCGCCCCACCGTACGTCACTATCTCGGCTTTCACGAGTGCCAAGAACCTAGTGTTCTGCAATGGCAAACTGTACCAGATCTGGAGGAATGCTAGTTGTACGGTCACTTTGCAGTTGTCGGGAGGTGGGCATCGCCGTATAGAGGAGGATGAAATATTTGTTCTCAAGTATGATCCCCGGCGCAGGCCATGCTGGGACGCAGTGGCTGACTTGGGGGGATACTCGATGTTTGTTGGGAGGAGCAATGCGGTGTCGATGCGTGCCGAAGGTGTTCCAGGGCTCAAGGGTAACTGTGTGTACTGGATAGGTGGGAGAGGTAGGGATCAGGGCATGGTCTTTGACATGAGGACCAGGAGGTCTACACCTTGCCTTCCTCCTGCTGCCGGTGTCGTTCCGGGGCCTCAACAGTGCACGATCTGCTGGTACTTTCCGAGGGAGGTAGCGAATAACTGCAATACAAATGAATTAGGTGTTTATGGGACCCGAGCAAGGGTCCGGGCTCAACGTGCACAAGCCATGTCACAATGATGTGTCGCCAAGATAGCTTGGTGACATGGTGAGCACCACCGGCCTGGAAGTGATGTTTATCATGCATGACAAGAAATCTTGTAGAGTGTAATTGCTTGTTGTGTCCAAGCCTGGTGATAAGCGAGGAGGACAAAGACAAACCACTTCTCAATCCAATAGAACTGATGGAAGGATTACATTTGCAGCCAATGATAGAAACAGTTGTTGAAGCTTCATTAGCGGCTAATGAAAGGGAAAAGGATGGCGAGAAGCTTGAGAAGAACAAAAGATTTGTGTATTTGTGTCTGAGATGATCAATGCCTTGAGAAGAATATATAATAAGTAGTACATGGTATGTTGTGTTTGTTTAGTTCCCATGCTTTGATTATGTCTCATGTTCAGTGAAATAATTTGTTCGATAAATTCCTTCTTGTTTCAACAATTCAATAGCTAGTTAGGTAGGAGAGTTTGGTATAATCTTCCAGCTCGGCAGCAAACCTTGTCGCAAGTCTTGGGTGCTGCTGATAGCAAAAAGCATAAATGAGTTCTTCCACATAACATTTCCAGGAAACAATGGCTTATCATGGTGATTGTGAGTACTACTCCCTCCGTTCGGAATTACTTGTCGCAGAAATAGATGTATTTAGACGTATTTAAGTTCTAGATACATCCATTTTCGAGACAAGTAATTCCGAACGGAGGGAGTACCTCGGTGTTAAACCACTCCTATTTTTTATGGCACGAGTTTATACTATAGAAAGCTTCTCATAGATGTTATGCTTATTATGGAAACCAAGACTTACTCAACATTGTTGCAGGGAAGCATAGGTAGCTGACAATATCTTTTGCGTGCTGGGTTGTTTCACTAAAGGAAAGCCAGGTCCTTAATTACGTCACCCCTTGAGCCCATATTTGACAATATGTAGCACTATTCTTGGAAATAAAATAAGATTTTATAGTTTATACTGGAATAATTATGTCAGGAAAGTTTGCCCCTTGTTCAACACTAGACACTTAGCATAGGTAATGAAATTGACCAATTATGAGTAATTATTTATTTGGATGCCATATTGTATATAAATTAATCATAAATACTTTTTAGGATCAACAAAGCGTTGAAATAATAAGCATATCCATCAATTTGGAGGCAGGTCTGTAGTGTGGTATGTAACTTGAGCCAAGTTAGATGGTGCACTTTCATATATTTTGGCTAATTTTGTGCTAGCACGCTCAATCCTTTTATTGCTGATGATGATGCTCTTCCTTTCTAATTTGGTGATTCTTATATGTTTCGGTTCTTTTGGGGCTAGAATCAGACTTAATCAAAATCTGGTGCACTATGTTGTGAGGAACTACATTATGTAGAACAGTTTGGTTCAATGAACAACTATCTTGAATGGGTAAGCCATGAGTCATTGCGTTAGAAGATGGATGGACCTTTTCAAATTCGGATGAAAGCAAGGAGGGTGAAATCTCTCTAATTTTCAGGACAACATTGCGAAGCCAAGGTATGTTGTGCATTAAATTCTTCAAAACGGAAACTGTTGAAATGTGCACTAGGGGCAATAATCATGTGTCCTTGTTCATGATAAATATTTATTATTCATGCTAGAATTGTATTGACCGGAAACTTAAATTCATGTGTGAATACATAAACAACACTGTGTCTCCAGTCGGCCTCTACTAGACTAGCTCGCTGATTAAAGATGGTTAAGATTTTTTAACCATAGGCATGAGTTGTCATTTGATAAGGGATCATATCAATAGAAGAATGATGGACAGACCCAAACGTAAGCTTAGCATCATATCTTATCTCTTACTAGGAAACATGCCCGTGCGTTGCAACGGAAGAAAAAAAATTATGTATTGCGGGGCTCAAGTCTCGTGTTGGAGACACTGTCATGGTTTATCCCACAGATGTGTGGCATAGTCAAGTGGTCGGAGAGCCGAAGTCCTTCATGAGGTTTTTGAAGAATAGAGAAAATATAAACTTATCCATAAATAAAATAATTTGGAAGAGCAAATCGCAAACAATACTAAACGGAAAGGTGCTACCTGCCCATGTCTTTCTCGTGTATTTCGTCCGCAGAGTGACTGCTACTAACGCTACATATGGACAACGATGTGTCGTTGACGCGTCGCGCATCGACTGTTTTCTGTTTTCTCGTCGCTTGTTGAGGATTGGTGTCGTAGGGTCTAGCGCGTCCTTTCAGTATTTGTCTAGATGCAAAGCCGACAGAAAAATGCGCCCGGTTTGGGTTATACAGACATGAGCCGAACACTTTTTGGGTTTGCTCTTGGTCGTGGATCATCTTCATTTCGCTTCAAACGAACACAGAAGGACCAAATAGAGTCACCGTTGGCCTTATTGCATGGTTTTTTTTTTTTGAGTAGTTCGGGAAAAACTCCCCACCGCTTGTGATTATTCTCTCAAAACTCGAGGGGACGCCAGAAACACAAGATTTTACCCAGGGGCGGACCTAGACTGAAGATTACCCGATGTCCACATAGAAGAACACATCAAAAAATCAATGACCTACACACTATATCAATGGATTATCTTAAGCGAGCATAGATTGGACCCGGTGCCAGTGACACCGGGTAGCTATACATAGCTACGCCCCTGATTTTACCGGGGCAGCTTCGCAGGCAGATTGCGACACGTCCAGGGCGGCTGAGCAGCAAGGACCGTCTCGACCGTTCCGGCGCAGGCCGATGACCAACAGCAACCCAAACGGAGGAGCTCTAGGATCTGCTCCGCCCCGCCACTGGATCCATGCTGGAGCAGCCAGATCCGGCCGCCCAGATCGCCAAGCGCCGCCTCCTACCTCGCTTGCCATCGGGAGGACGACAACCGAGACGGGCGCTCTTTCGTCCGCAGCGTGGGCCACACACCTGCCTCAGCCCAGCTCTCCGCGAAGCCGTCTTCCATCTCTCTGCCCTGCTCAGAGTAGGAGGAGGATGACCGAGATGAGCGCCCGTTCGTCCGCCGCGTGCGCCACGCAGCTTCCTCGGCCCAGCTATCCACGAAGTCGTTGTCCATCCCTCTGCCCTGCTCTGCATGCCACCCCCGCCGCTCTTGTCACAGGTCTTCACGCAGTCATTGAGCTTCGGTTGGCTGCTGGTGTCTGTCTTTTTGGTTCCTTTCCCGCTTGTACCAGCTGTTTCTTTGTGTCTCTCTGCTCCCGAGGCGCGAGATGTGGCGGATCATGTCGATCTCGTACAGATTCGGCACGGCATGGCGGAGCGAGTGCGCGGAGCCGGGGGCGGGGGCGGGGGCGCGGCGGCAGAGAAAATCCTCGCGTTCCTGTAAGGCTTGTAGGAAACGGTTTTTTTCACTTATGTTTGGGCTACGGTGGACTGCGGGTCAATTCGGGTAAACATTAGGGTTTTCTATGCGGAGAAAATCCTTAAGACAGGACGAAACAAAGCGGAGCCAAATCAAGAATACCTATTCCCTTTAATAGTAGGTATAGATATAGTTGCTACAGCTTTACTCATGTCAAGTATCCGTTCCTTAGGCAATGAGATCATGTCACTGCCGGATAGTAGGATCGGCTCTGCATGATTAAGATTGGAAGTTACTCACACACATACAATCTAATCATAACACACGACTCACACATGTGTGCCAGTTTTCCGAGTGAAGAAAGCATGTTTTCTCGTGGTTGGCAACATTGCACAGGAATCATACGGATCTTTTCAAAAACTGGTGAAATAATAAAACACGTGGACGTGAAGTCTATAAGAATAGGTCCCTAGTCTCTATCCTCTGGCCTTAATATGCATTATGAGCGGCATCACAGAAAAGTTAGAGGAATTAGAAAGGTAGACTGTGTAGCCCACAGAATCTAACAGATCCTGTTCAATATAATTTCTTACTAGTTAGTAACACCAAAAATGCAAGTGCCAAAATGTAGGATCGGCACTAGTGTTACTGTTACACTTGTCCCAGTACGTAGTTGAATAACTCACTGACATAAATCATCTCTCGCCCTGCTGCTGCTGGTCATCATATATATCAATCATCTTTCTTCTCATCGACGGCGGCAGAGGCGTGAATGTAGGCTAAGTGGAAGGCGAGCAAGGCGAGCAATGCGACCATGAGCAGCCACTCCAAGAGCGCACCTGCACCTGGCGCAACGCTGATCAAGAGACTAACTATGAGGCAGGCACGCCCCGAAGAAACAACGCCATCCATTGTTCCTGGACGACGATGAGCAGCCAGGCAGCCACCGGCATCGACAACGATGAACGATAGGGAGGAGACGGTCACCATCTCGTCGCCGTCGTCCATTGCCAATGGGTGGCCGCGCCCGCGCAGCGCCACCAACAGTGTCGTGAAGGCCGCCGTAGAGACGATCGCGATGAGGGATGCACAGGAGGAGGAGGAAGACGTAGGTGCAGAGGGTGATGCCCGTGATCCACACCTGGGACATGGCGTGCCCGTCGTACCGCACCAGCAGCGCCACGGGGACGGCCACGACGACAGCCGCCGTGGAAGCCAGGAGCGCCCCGCCGCGGAGCAGCTGCCCAAGGACGTCGGGGTCCAGCTGCCTGAAGGGCTCCAGCCAGGTGGAGGCCTCCTCATGTCTACAGCGGCCATGGAAGCCCGATGGATCCTACGTAACGCACGGAACCCTAATCTTACGTCTCTCTCTCTCTCTCTCTCTCTCTCTCTCTCTCTCTCTCTCTCTCTCTCTCTCTCTCTCTCTCTCTCTCTCTCTCTCTCTCTCTCTCTCTCTCTCTCTCTCTCTCTCTCTCTCTCTCTCTCTCTCTCTCTCTCTCTCTCTCTCTCTCTCTCTCTCTCTCTCTCTCTCTCTCTCTCTCTCTCTCTCTCTCTCTCTCTCTCTCTCTCTCTCTCTCTCTCTCTCTCTCTCTCTCTCTGATCTATCTACTCTTACCTAGCCAGATCGATGTGGGCTTTTGCGGGGCTTGGCCCATATGCGTCTAGACGGGGCAAGCGAACAAGGCACGACGATCGCAAGCGACGTAAGAGGGAAACGGAACGCTCCGTTTCTTTTAGGTAGTAGAGATTCAAGGAAAGATGGAAGAGATTTCAACAGATGTGTGGAGGCTGGGTTTATGGAGAGATGGCGAGAACTGATCTGTATCATATCTAACTTGCCCATTACTATCGAGGTGGACCAACCCGTTTGGAGGTTGGAATCATCAGGAATCTACTCGGTCAAATCTTTCTATAACATGATTAATTGGGGTGGGGTTTCTACCCCCATCTGGAAAAAAATCTGAAAGATTATTGTGCCACACAGATATTTAGTTTTCCTGTGGTTAGCTTTTCATAACAAGATTCTCACTAGAGATAATCTGAATAAAAGAAGAGAAGTGGATGATTTAAGATGTTTGTTTTGTGATGAGGAAGAATCTGTTTATCACCTGTTTTTTGAGTGTGTGGTTGCTAAATAGATCTGGAATGATATGTCTGATTCTTTTGGGTTCAGTAGTCCGAATAATATGAATGAACTATCTTCCTTCTGGAATCTTAATAATAAAAAGTCTGTTATTAATATTGCTTGTGTTGCTACCATTTGGGGCATTTGGACTATGCGTAATGACTTATGCTTTCAGGGGGCGCAGTGGACAAGCACCCGTGTGATACTGGCAAAAATCAGCTCGTCGTTGCATCAATGGAAGATCCTTTGTGTGGGCGACCAATCTGTGCTGCTGAGAAGGTGCATTCAACTCCTAGATCGACGAAGAGGCGAGGTACTCAGGATTGCATAGACGTTGGGCTGAGAGCTTGCGTGAAGAAGACCCGAGGCGAGGCTCTGAAGACTCTCTCAACGTGAAGAAGAAAAAGGAGTGGGAACTTGCATCTAGTTGAGTGTGTTAGATTGCTTTTCTCTTGGCTTGGTCAAGGACTATAGTCTATTTTGCTGGCGCTTCTTTCTTTTCGTCAGTCTCTCTTTTCTTGTAGCTTTGAGGCGTAGACTCTTTGCTTCAGTCTGTTTCTGGTCTGCTATCCGGGTAGGCCCGATCGCTTGTAACAGTACATATTTGACTTTGCGCTTTTGCTCCGTTTAATAAAATGGAGCGGGGGGAAACCCCTTTCGATCAAAAAAATGGAAGAGATTTCCCATACCACGTGTGGTGAAAAGAAGGAAACAAAAAAGAAATCAAGGAAATAAGGGATTCATTTACTACTATCCATCAAGGGGATATTCTAAACACGGCTTATAGAAGAAACTCCGTAAGCACCGCGTGTAAGAGCTGAGGCTCGAACCCGGGTGGGCTAGCAGCTACCCTAGTTGCCTAACCAATGGGTCGACGCCCCGTCCTTATAAGAGCAATTTTGAGTGAGTAGTATATATCCAACGAGGGGATGGATGGTCTCACGTCAAATTAAGCTGTGTTTCATCAGATCTTGTCCAATTAATTTGGAGATAATATATGCAAAAGGAACTAGCATAACAAAAGGCTCTTATCCACCGTCGTCCATGTTTCTCCTTCATCCACGCCACCGGCCCGCATCCACCGCCCCAGAGGTCATTCAGCCCGTCCCCAACCGCCATCACGGATGTTACCTCGTCCTTGTCCATGGGGCTCCCGTTATTGCCTCCGTCCTACAGGCCGGAGAACATCGACCGAGCCGGTACGAAGATGAGTTCGTGTGTCCTTTTGTGTAAGTTAACTATTTTGTTTACGCAAGCCCAAATAGTTAAAAAAAAACTTCCCAACCAAACAACCAACTATCTGTAAAAATTACCAAACAAAAATGCCCAAAAAGTTAACACAAAAACATAGTTTAAAAATATTTCAAACAAATATGTTCGTAATTTTTAAAAACACTTAAAATTACCCCCAAAAACACTTCTTACTACAAAAACCATTTCGAAATATACAACAGAAATACATTCTTTAATTTCTTTTAAAATTTATATAGTATGTTCCAGTTTTCATAAAAATGTTAACTATTCTTCAAAAGGTGTTACAATTTTACTAAAATATTAAACTTTTATTAGAAAAAAGAGGAAATTTCCACGTTCGACATTTATTAAAATTGGATACAAAATATGGCGAAAAAAGAACCATCAAGCATGTTCTACCACTTTTATTGCCCGGTGCAACGCACGGGCATTTGTAATCCATTTGCTGCAATGGGATGGTGTCTGTTGCTAAAGTAAGGGAGATTTTTTGCGCTCGTCTTGTTTTTTTGTTATGTTAGGAAAAGAAAGGAATCCCGTCCTTATCTTTTCTTGAACGAACAAAAGGAGAAGTGGAAAAAAAACTTGGGGAGGATCGACTTCCGTGGCCATGGCCGCCGTCGACATGAGCATACGCTCCACCTTGCTCGAGCGCTTCCGGCGGCTGGACCCCGGCCTGGTGCAGGTGAAGGTGATCCTCGCCGTCGCGTTGCTGGGCTTCGTGGCGGCGCTCGCCGTGGCCGTCCCGGCCGGGCTGCTGGTGCGCTACGACGGGCACCCCATGTCCCAGCCTCCCAGGTGTGGATCATGGCCGTCACCATCTGCGCGTACGTGTTCCTCCTCCTGCAGTGCATCTGGCGCAGCTGGCCGTTCTACACCGACCTGGCCCGCCTCTCCTACGGCCTCCTCCTCGCCTCCTCCGCCGCCAGCGAGATCGGTCTCGGTCCCCGCGCCGCCGTCCTGGCCCTCCACCTCACCACCGTCTACGCCGCCGCCTACTTCGGGTACGCGCTCGCCCTGCACCGCCTCGGCGCCGGCACCGAGCGGGCCATCCACGGCGGCGCGCTGCCCCTCCCCCACCCCACCTGCCGCACCAGGGCCCAGGCCCGGAGCGCCACCCGCACGGTCGCCCTCACGGCGCTTGCCGTGACGGCGGTCTGGACGGCGCTCATGTTCCTCCTGATCAGCACCGTCGGAGGCATGGCCGACGAGCTCGACACCATGTTCTTCCTTTCGTTCATGGGCTGGCTGCACGCCGTGCTCTGGGTGGTCACCGTGGGCCTAGTGCTCCTGCATGGCGTCCTGTTCCCGGAGGGGATGGAGACGGCGACGTTTTTCCTCATGGTGTGGGGCGCGTTGGTTTCTCCGGCGACCCGCACCGTGGCAGGCGCCGTCTGCGCGACGGTCTTCCAGCTGCTGCTGCTCATGGCATTGGCTGCTCTTTTCGGCTACTGTCTCGCCGTCTACATAACCTACCTGCACGTTGCCACCGCCGCCGATGCCGCCGCGGACAATGGTATGGTAGATCACCACGGCGGTGCCGGTGGAGAGATGGCGTTTCAGCAGGAGCTTCATCTTGAGCATGGAGAGTAAGATCATCATCTGCTGCTGCTGTCGAATTAGATAGACCATACATATTCAGATCACCGTCTCATTCAGATTGCTAGCTAGTAATAATTAAGTAGTAAGTCATGGAAAAAATTGCATGCATGTGGAGTGACCATTGAAGTTAAATGGAAGAGCACATTTCTCAAGTAAAGTGATCGAGGATTCTAGGGTTTGTGATCCTCATTATAATTAGTGCCCCCAAATTATGGAACACGTGATGCTAAATCACGGTCGACAGAGGTTTAGTTAAGTCCGAGTCGACTCCGTAGCCGCTGGATCTTTTGTGCGGAGATTTCTACAAGACTAAGCACTCGGCCTCGCAACATGTCTTCCCACAGCTCACAATATCCGTCAACGCCGCTTGCAGCATGTCATCCACCGGTTGCAACGTCCGCCCTCGCCGCTCGAAGCACATCTCCCCTCTGGTTGTAGCGTCCGCGATAGCTGCCTGCAACATGTCGTCCCAAAGGTCACACCACATCGTCCAACCATTTGCATCATGTCATCCTAGCAAGTCAAAGCATTAGTTATCGCCGCTTGCAGCATGTTATCCCACCGGTCGCAGCATGTGTCATCGCTGCTCATAGCATGTCTCACAGGAGTAGAGTCTGCTTGTTTCCTTGTCAACAGTGGGGCATCATGGCATCCTTAGATTTACTCTCTCCGTTCGTAAATATTTTTCTTTTTAGAGATTTCAATAAGTGACTATATACAGAGCAAAATGAGTGAATCTACACTCTAAAATATGTCTATATACATCTGTATGTGGTAATCCATTTGAAATCTCTAAAAAGGCAAATATTTAGGAACGGAGGGAGTAGATTCTATCATCGTTGTATCTTGCCTTGTGTGTGTGTGGTGTCATGTCGAGTTGCATGGTAGTTGTTTTATCTATAAAACGGAGCGCGAGCCTTTTTCGGTAAAATAAAGTCAGGCAATAGCAAACAATAAGAAGGTTATACCCACACATACCCTACCCATTGTCATCATGGGGTCCCTCTGTCACGTTTGTGTTTATTTATAAAATGGGCAATAGCACTTCTTTTAAAAGAAACTAGGAAAACCTGCATCCCTAGAACATAAAAAGGAAGTTTGAACGCTTTGTCATAGGATTTTTCAAAATCCATTTTAAACATAACTACATCACTTTTGTTTCCATGAATATCATTTCAAGCTTTATGTAAGACTAGCACATATGCCTGTGCATTGCAACGGGAGAGATATTTTTTTTGCGAGAAGCAACGGGAAAGATAATTTATCTGTAATCTAAAAAAAGGGTCTTCACAATGGTAGGCAACAGAGGAAGGACTAATGGTCTTCTCGTTGGACATGTTTGACACGCGAAATCTTGATAGTAGTGGGGCTGGTCGGCGTGGTGGCTATCATTCAAGTCATGCCTTTTTTCCTCCGGGTCCGCCTCCATCTCGGGGTTGTGCCTGCCTCCTCATTTGTTGGTAGGCACAACCCCGAGATGAGGAGGCAGGCACAACTCCTCATCTCGGGGTTGTGCCTGCCTCCTCATTTTCGAAGGAAATTCCATTTTCTGAATTTGTGCGCTGCAATTAATAATCCAAAAATATTTTCTGAATTTGGAGCATTTTTTAAAATTCCATTTTCTTTTTAGAAATCTCAAACAATTTTGGAAAAAAAATAAAGAATTTTGAAAAAATGAAACTTTTTGCAAGTTCCGAATATTGTTCAAAATAGTAATAAGAATTCTGAACATTTCCGAAAATTTGTTTTTATTTAGTTCTGGACATTTTATGATAATTTTGAATCTATGAAATAAATTCTATAAGAAAAATAAACTTGGAAGGGAAAAAGGAGGTAGGGTATGGATAATAAAAATAGAAGTAAAAAACACAGAAACAAAGAAAAATGGCCAGTCCATTATTGGTCATCCTGTGCGAGGATCCAACATTTCCTGGCCCTGTGCGGAAAATAGAATTTTTGTAGCTGCATTGGAATAAAATAAGTAGGCTGGCTTAGCTTGACAACAGCACGCGGGAAATCCTGGAAAAGCTTTTTTTATAGCAGATGAAGACATAAGAATTTACTACCACCTCGGATAGGAAAAAAATATTTTTGGCGGTGAACGGCTGAAAAAATTGGTGAAACGCATCTTGCTTTATTAGTGGGTAGGTATATTGATCATCACCTCTGTCTGCACGTGAAAAATGAACATTTAGCTTCTTCGTTTCGCCGGTGTGAACTAATCAATCCGCCATATTTTTATTCGTTGAACAAGGACATTTAAGAGTTTTGTTACTTCATCATATGCCAAAGAAGGCCCACAAATTATTCAATCTACTTTTTCTTTCAACCGAGGAGATTTTAAGGTATGAATTTTCTGAATATTGTAGAACACATGAACCATTTTTTAAATCCTGAACAGGTTTTTGAAAATTACGTACAATTTCAGCAAAATGCGAACAATATTTGAAACATGAACATCATTTCCGATTCACGAACATTTTTCAAAAACACCTTCTAGAAAAACATGGACATTATTTGAATTTGTGAAATTTTTTCTATAACGGAAACATGTGTTGAAAATTCATAACATTTTTCGAAAATCATTATCTTTTATACGCGAACATTATTCTGTATTCTGAAATTTCACTAAACCAAGAATATATTTTGAATTGGAGCATCTTTGAAAATGCCATATAGTTTTTAGAATCTCGAACTATTTTGAAAAACAATATTTTTACAAAAAAGGGGATACTTTTTTTCAAGCTCCGTATATTTTTCAAAATAGCAACAAAATTTTGGAATTCTGAACATATTTCAAAATTTCATTTTTTTTAATGCTGAAAGTTTTTTTCAGAATTTTGAATTTATGAAATAAATTATGAAATAAAAATTATATTGGAAGGGAAGAAAGAGATAGGGGAAGGAGGAAAAAAATAGAATTAAAGCACAGAAACAAAGAGAAATGGGCCAGCCCATTACTGGTTGTCCTATGCGAAGCTCCGACTATTTCTCGCCCTGTGCAAAAAATAGAATTTTTCTAGCTGCGTGGGCAGAAAAATAAGTGGGCTGGCTTCCCGGCCACATCGCGCGGCCTACGTACGAAATTCTAGAATTTTTTTTTCTAGCAGATGAACGCATAAGAATTTAGTGCCACCTCGGATAGAAAAAATTCTTTTCGGCGCTGAAAGGATGAAAAAATTGCCGAAACGCAGCTTGCTTATTAGTAGGTATAGATAACTACTAAAGTATATATCTTCTTTCTTTGATAAATGTTGTTTGTACAAGGGTTATAGTCCTTTCAGTTGAAGTAATAACCCTATTATTAATAAACTTGGTTATCGACTTAAAAATGACATCACTAAAACATAGAACCGTACATTTTACGAGCATCTACAGCCGAACTTAGTAAATTCGAACCATCAAACGCCCGCGGCCGCGAACAGTGACCGGGCCTCAAATAGTTCAATCCACAACTAGGTACCTCAAATTCATACTAGTACATGCAACATAAACCTAATCTTTGGCGGGGCTCGTCTGGCTGCGCCGTGCCCATACCCGACGGCCGGATGCATTCCTCAGAGTGTTAGTTCGGTCGCCGGCGAGGTAGAGTAGGACATGGGGCACAAGCCGGCTCACGAGATTCAAGGTGTCGCCGTCTCTCATGCCCTACTCTTCCTCGTCGGAGCCCGGAACTCTGATGGTGCTGGTAGACGTCAGATTGATAATGGATCCGTCCTGTGACGAGCCGGCTACATCCATCATGATGCGGTTGCGGCACCAGGACTGATGCATCATATGGGGCGCCGGAGAATGAGACTCCGCCTCGCCAACGTCCACCACCGCGAGGGTTGCCGCCGCCTCCCGTACCCGCTAGCACGATTGTATCACCCTGCGTGGCTGCGTCCATGGTGCGTTCACCTCCGCCTCCGCGCTCCAACGGAGGGATTGCGTGTCCGCCACCATGTTCAGACACCACACGAACTGCACCACCTCCGATAAGGCAGCGGTGCCACACCTCGCGACGGATCCATGCATCATTTGGGTGGACGCAATGGATTCCCTGCAAAAGGAGTCTGAGCGTTGTCGTCGGGCGGCTTCCTCCTAAAAGAAGTGGAGCGTAAGCCGGGCAGTCATGTCCTCCTCGGGACCGCATTGGATGAGCTCGGGATCGATGAATATGAAGGTGTAGGACTCGAATTCTCTACCCGCCATGCCAGAGATCGCCGGACAGAGCGGAGTGTAGAGGAGGGGACGGAGTGGAGTGGCTAGGGTTTGATCCAAGGAGTGGATGAGGACGACTATATGTGGGATCGGGTGGGCCGTGTCCGACATGAAGGATGCGCCCGGGCCTCCTCCCACGAACGTGGGTCGGGTCCGATCTCCCCATATCCACTTCATATTTAGACTGGGCCGGGTCTGACCTCCTTGTATGTGCTTCAATTTAGACTGGATATTAGAGGTTTGAGATCGGTTTGGGGCATCCGTCATTCTTTTGTCCAATCAGGCATACAGGTAGGTTGTTATTTTTTGATCAATGGACCATGCAGGTATTGGGCGCCCGGCTGTTCTAAGAGCATCTTCAACAGGCGCCCAGAAAAATACCTCATGTGTTAAAAACCATCGATTTTATGCTGAAGACAAAAATATTGCTCAAACAACCATCATTTTTATGCGTCGAAGACAAAAACATTGCTCAAACAGTTGTTGTAAAATAGAGCGCGCACTAAAATACTTTACGCACGTGCTGGTAGGATGCAATTCTAGGGTGTCGGATGGGTGAGGCGGGCGGATTGGGCTCCAGTGTTTTTTGCATGCACCGGATTGGGTGCCGTGTTTTTTGCATCCGAAAAATCTATTCGTAGTGTCGTTCCCGTGCATAAAAGGACTATTTTGATGCTGTAAAAGAATTATAAAAAGGACTATTAGGACTATCTTAGCGCTGTAAAAGAATTATACGGCGATTGGGCGTCATGTTTTTATGTTTTTGTGTATCTAGAAAACCTCACGCGAGCTGACAAAAAGACTATTTTGACGCTGTACAAGAATTATACAGCGCCTGTGGGAGGGAGGCTCAGATCAAAGCCCCGGGTGGTGCCCGAATGTGGCCACTAAGCTAGTACACCGGCACGAAGATTAAATGATTCAGATTTACAGAATGACCAGGCATCGTAGTACTCCATCCCCATCCGTACACATTTTAGATGTTTTGAATACTGAAATGAGTGAGAGCATGTGATAATGGATCAAGTCTCTTTCATGACAAGTCGACATATAGTTTGTGTATGCATGGCTATATGTTTGTTCACGTGTTTAGCAAGTTCCTGCGTCGGTAGCCAGCCACTCACATAAACAAATTACGGACTCAATTTGCTAACAACACACAACATGCATACAACCATAAACCATTAGATTGAAAAATGTAAACCTGCTTAATTGAACTTGCAACTAATTTACTGGTGGTCATCTCATCTAGCACCAACTGAACCATGCACACAATACATGACCAACATAAATATACTAGGTAGCTAGTACTACTAATAAGTAACTCAAGCGCTAGCGCCACTACATCAACATTCAACAGTAACTAGTAATTAACCAACTAACTAGACTAGACTACATCATCGATCAGCCACCAACTTAAACTACTACCGCATTGCAAAAGTCCAGACTGAACCATGCCACGGAAACACAACTAAACCCAACCCAACTAAAAACTACTACCAGCATGCACCCCCTCTGCTTCTGACCGACAGATGGACGATGTTCGAGCCTTCAGGACATGTACATGGTGACGGCCTTGGTGCCCTCGGAGATGGCGTGCTTGGCGAGCTCGCCGGGGAGCACCAGCCGCACCGCGTTCTGCACGTCGCGGGAGGTGAGCGTGGCCCGCCCCGCGTACTGCGCCAGCCGCGACGCCTCCGTCGCCAGCCGCTCGAACATGTCCGCCATCATCATGTCCAGCGCCTGCATCGTCTTCCCCGACGCTCCCAGGTCCGGGTGCACCTGCTTCAGCACCCGGTACACGTACGCCTTGTACCCCATGTCCACGTTGTTCCCTCCCAGACGACGCCGGCGACGCCCGCCTTTTCCTTTTCCCATGTTCTTCCTCGCCGCCGCCTCCGCCTTCCTCGTCCTGGCCTTGCCCTCGGCCCTGGACCTCTTCTGCGTCGGCGTCTCGGGGCCCTCCGGCGTGGGATCCTCCTGCGGGCGCTTCTTGCCGCCGGCGGTCTCGTCCTGGTACACAAAGGGGTCCTCCTGCGTCTCCTGGCTCTGCAGCGACGCCGGCGGCTTGCCGCCACCTTTCTTGCGCTGCTGCTGCTCCTCCTCCGCGGGCTGTGCCTCCTGGGGTGACGGCGACACGGGCACCACGAGCGGCCCGGCCGGCGACTTGGCGTTGGCGGCGCCTCTCTTGGAGGCGCGGCCGGCGGTGGGCTGGGCGTCGGGGGTGGTGACGACCTCGACGTGGACGTCGCGGGAGCGGGAGACGTCGACGACCTCCGGCTGCTGCAGGTCCTCCTCCTGGGCGGCGGAGTCGGGCTGGGACTGGGACTGGGAGGCGGGGAGGATGGTGGTGGCGACCTCCACGGTCTCCTCCACCACCTTGGTCTTCACCACGGAGCTCACCACCTTGCTGCCCCGGCGCTTGGGGGCCATCTCGCTAGCTAGCTACTCCTACTGCTCTGCTGGTGAGTGGACTGAGAGTGAAGTGGGCTGCACAAGTGTATTGGGTGGAGTGAGCTTCGCAGCTGGCCGGAGCTGGTGTACTTATGGAGGAAGATGGGAGGGGCACGTGGCCGGAGGTCGGACACGCGGCAGCGGTGAGACCGGCGACGTGGTAACACGGGGAGGGAGGCGGTAAGAAACTGTCCAGAACACTCACTGTGGTACTACAGTATGTAGAGTGAGCATTGGGTTTTCCACCGGCCGCCTGCATCGGGCTCTGCGTGTGACCGAGCTGCATCGCGTTTGCATGGCGTGCACGGTGGCCTCTTTCTGGAACTTGCTTGCAGCTTCCTTCCTTTTGGTTGGAACGCGCGAGAGCAATTCAAATTTCGGGTGTTTGAATTAATAATTTTCGTTTATTTTGGCTCTTCCAGACTAGTCCTCGCTGTCAGGTAGAGTATTGACTGTCTGTAACGCCATGGCCATGCAAGCTCTGGACGCGTTACACGTCTGCACTATGCGTGCTCGGGCTCCGCATGGGCCTCCGCACCCTGGTCCGGCCCAACCCGCCGCTCGAAGCAAACTTCAAAAAAGGGACTGGACAAAGTCATCTGAAAAAAATAATTTTGTTAAGTTGGTTTTTTTCATAATCAAATATGTCTTGACCGATTTGTTTTAAGTCAAACTTTTCTAAGATTCTAAATGGCTTGCATTGATTGGGGTAAGCCAACTTTTTTTACAGGAACACTCGGCCAGCCTTTCCAGTCACAAAATAAAAACCACCAGATACTTCAGCATGGTATGAAACATAAAAAAAAAGACACATGAAAAAACCTAATATAAATGAGCACTAGTGAAATCTATACTAGTATATAGTGTACCAATTTTGAAAGTTTGAATTCAGGCACTGAAATGCATTTGTGGCCGTTCATTGAGTTGCATCCGACGGCCTAGAGCGCTGGGATTCGCAGCTACAGTAGCATTCGGTGTTAACTGGGTCGTTCTAGAAACATCCACAGAGTTAGCACTGACTCACGGACCCCGCTATATGTTTTTTTTTGTTTCTTATATAAGGAGCACCCATCCACGGGTTAGCACCAGTTACGGACCCCACTGCATGTCTGTTTCAGGAGCCTAAGTCACCACGCTACAGTCGCATCCCTTAGAGTTGTGAAAATCGTTTTACTAAAGCAGGAAACATCATATGTACATGGCATGTGGTTGGAGAAATAAGTAGCCCCGTATTACCAAGTCTGACAAGCAATGAAAATATATAGAATTAAACAAATCAAACCGGTGCATTGCGCACATAACTCGCGTGCATTTTTGGGTGGAAGCTAAAATATTCCTTTAGTAAAAAAAAGCAACGGGTATCCCAATTTTGTGAAAATGATATATTTTCTTTGCATATGATATCTACTGTGTATGAACATAAGAAGCTTTCTTATGCTAATTACAAGTATTTTTGTTTCTCATTTTATACATGCACAATGTTCATTTGTCTTGAATCATTTCTCCGGGCACTCAATGACTTAATTTCTAGGGCCAAAATCACACCGTAACGTAAAGACGCGCATTGCACGTACAAGCATACTAGTAAATATAAGGTTTCTTAAAGACAATGGATTTAGAAGTTCAACCAACCATGTTTTTTAGTGACTTTACTTGTTTCATACGTATGTCTTCCTTGCCTCACAACACAATCTAGCTAGCTATAGTATTATATTTTATCGAGTAGATCCAAAAAACTACACACAATTGTTGGAGTTCATAGATATATCTTCCACGTGTTAGTTTTAATCGATCCATCTAATGGATCCTAATTACGTGTAACTTTCAAAATAAGGAATTGATTATACTAACATTGATATTACACTTAAAGAAGAAAGAAAATAATATAAAACTAAAAACAATTAATAATTTTTCTAAGAGCAAATGAATTAGTGGCATTGTTATTATCCTTTGGAAAAAAAATGACAAAATCTACATAGAAATTTACCATTTTTTCACAATATGCAAAAATAAACATATAATGCTGCAATTTTCGCAAGAAAAAAAGTACCCTTAGAAGGAATCAATTAGTGGCATTGATATTTAACCTTAAACAAACAAATACACTTAAATAAAAAACTAAAGAAGGTCAAACTAATAAAGTTTTGTAAGGAAAAATGATTAGGGGCATTGCTATTACTTACCGTTTTGGGGCCCCGAAGAAATTTTTATAGTTGTTGAACCCCAAGTTGCGCTTGCGTGTTGGTCATCAACACTCGCAGTTTTGGCCGATTCTGCCCCGTTTCGTGGACTATTACTCACTGTTTTGGGGTCCCGCAGTGATTTCCAGGATTAACGAACCCCGGGATGCGTTTACGTGTCGGTCATCAAATCTCGCAGTTTTGGCGATTCTGACCCGTTTCGTGGACTATTACTCACAGTTTTGGGGTCCAGGAATGATTTCCACGATTAACGAACCCCGGGGTACGTTTACGTGTCGGTCATCAACACTCACAGTTTTGGCCGATTCTGGCCCGTTTCATGGACTATTACTCACACTTTTGGGGTCCCGTAGTGATTTGCACGATTAACGAACCCCGGGGTGCATTTACGTGTCGGTCATCAAAACTCACAGCTTTGGCCGATTCTGGCCCGTTTCATGGACTATTACTCACAGTTTTGGGGGTCCCGGAGTGATTTCCACGATTAACGAACCTCGGGGTGCGTCGGTTATCAACACTCACAGTTTTGGCCGATTCTGGCCCGTTTCGTGGACTATTACTAATAGTTTTCGGTCCGGAGTGATTTCCACGATTAACGAACCCCAGTGTGCGTTTACATGTCGGTCATCAATACTCGCAGTTGTTTTTTGATTCTGACCCGTTTCATGGACTATTACTCACCGTTTTCTGGCCCCAAAACAATTTTGATGGTTGTTGAACCCCAAGGTGCACTTACGTGTCGGCCATCAATAATCGCACTTTTGGCCGATTCTGGCCCGTTAAATGGACTATTACTCACTGATTTGGGGTCCCTAAGCGATTTCCAAGATTGACGAACCTCAGGGTGCGTTTATGTATCATTCATTAATAATCGTAGGTTTCTCCGATTTTGGGCTCTTTCATGGACTATTACTCACCGTTTTGGGGTCCCAAAACTATTTCCATGGTTGTCGAACCCCAAGGTATGCTTACGTGTTGGTCGTCGACTCGTAGTTTGGGCCGGTTCTGACCCGTTTCTTGGAATATTACTAACTGTTTTGGGGTCCCGGAGTGATTTCCATGATTTACGAACCCCGGGGTGCAGTTACGTGCCGGTCATCAACACTCACAGTTTTGGCCGATTCTGGCCCGATTTTGGTCGCTCACAGTTTTTGGCGATTTGGGCTCGTTTCGTGGCTATTACTCACTGTTTTGGGGTCCTGAAGTAATTTTTACGATTTACGAACCCCGGGGTGCGTTTACGTGTCAGTCATCATCACCCACAGTTTTGGCCGATTCTGGCCCGTTTCGTAGACTATCACTCACCATTTTGGGGTCCCGAAGCGATATCCATGGTTGTCGAATCCCGGGGTGCGCTTACATGTCGGTCATCAGCACTCACAGTTTTGGCCGATTCTGGCCCGTTTCGTGGACTACTCACTGTTTTGGGGTCCCGGAGTGATTTCCATGATTAACGAACCCCGGGGTACGTTTACGTGTCGGTCATCAACACTCACATTTTTGGCCGATTTTGGCCCGTTTCGTGGACTATCACTCACCGTTTTGGAGTCCCAAAGCGATATTCATGGTTGTCGAATCCGGGGGTGCACTTACGTGTCGGTCATCAACACTCACATTTTTGGCTGATTCTGGCCCGTTTCATGGACTATTACTCACTTTTTTGGGGTCCCAGAATGATTTCCACGATTTACGAACCCCGGTGTGCGTTAACGTGCCGGACATCAACACTCACAGTTTTGGCCGATTCTGGCCCGTTTCTTGGACTATTACTCACTGTTTTGGGGTCCCAGAGTGATTTCCATGATTAACGAACCCCGGGGTGCGTTTACGTGTCGGTCATCAACACTCACATTTTTGGCCGATTCTGGCCCGTTTTGTGGACAATCACTCATTGTTTTGACGTCCCGAAGCGACATCCATGGGTGTCGAACACCAAGGTGCGCTTACTTGTTGGTCATCAACACTCATAGTTTTGGACAATTCTGTCCCATTTCATGGACTATTACTAACTGTTTTGGGGTCCCGGAGTGATTTCCATGATTAACGAACCCCGGTGTGCGTTTACGTGTCAGTCATTAACACTCACAGTTTCAACCGATTCTGGACCGTATCGTGGACTATCACTCGCCGTTTTGGGGTCCAGAAGCGATATCCGTGGTTGTCGAACCCCAAGGTGCGCTTACGTGTCGGTCATCAATTCTCACAGTTTTTGCCGATTCTGGCTCGTTTCGTGGACTATTACTCACTTTTTTGGGCTCCCAGAGTGATTTCCATGATTTACGAACCCCGAGATGCGTTTACGTGTCGGTCATCAACACTCACAGTTTTGGCTGATTCTGGCCCGTTTCGTGGACTATTACTCACTGTTTTGGGGTCCCGAAGTGATTTCCACGGTTAACGAACCCCGGTGTGCGATTACGTGTCGGTTATCAACACTCACAGTTTTGGCCGATTCTGGCCCGTTTCATGGACTATTACTCACTGTTTTGGGGTCCCGGAGTGATTTCCACAATTAACGAACCCCGGGATGCGTTTACGTGCCGGTCATCAACACTCACAGATTTGGCCGATTCTGGTCCATTTCGTGGACTCTCACTCACCGTTTTGGGGTCCCGAAGCGATATCCATGGTTGTCGAACCCCAAGGTGCGCTTACATGTCGGTAATCAACACTCACAGTTTTGGTCGATTCCGTCCCGTTTCGTGGACTATTACTCACTTTTTTGGGGTCCCAGAGTGATTTTCACGATTTACGAACCCCGGTGTGCGTTAACGTGCCGGACATCAACGCTCACAGTTTTGGCTGATTCTGGCCCGTTTCGTAGACTATTACTCACCGTTTTGGGGTCCCGGAGTGATTTCCATGATTAACGAACCCCGGGGTGCGTTTACGTGTCAGTCATCAACACTCACATTTTGGCGATTCGGCCGCTTTGTGGACAATCACTCATTGTTTTGGCGTCCGGCGACATCCATGGGTGTCGAACACCAAGGTGCGCTTATGTGTTGGTCATCAACACTCATAGTTTTGGACGATTCTGGCCCATTTCGTGGACTATTACTCACTGTTTTGGGGTCCCGGAGTGATTTCGAGATTAACGAACCCGGTGTGCGTTTACGTGTCGATCATTAACACCACAGTTTTAACGATTCTAGCCCGTATCGTGGACTATCACTCGCCGTTTTGGGGTCGAGAAGCGATATCCATGGTTGTCGAACCCCAAGGTGCGCTTATGTGTCGGTCATCAATTCTCACAGTTTTGCGATTACGGCTCGTTTACTCACGTGGACTATTACTCACTTTTTGGGCTCCCGGTGATTTCCATGATTCTGAACCCGAGATGCGTTCGTGTCGTTCATCAACACTCACAGTTTTGGCGATTCGGCCCGTTTAGTGGACTATTACTCACTGTTTTGGGGTCCCGAAGTGATTTCTCGATTAACGAACCCGGTGTGCGTTTACGTGTCGGTCATCAACACTCACAGTTTTGGCGA
Organism: Aegilops longissima; assembly: GCA_021605205.1. Taxonomy (NCBI): domain Eukaryota; kingdom Viridiplantae; phylum Streptophyta; class Magnoliopsida; order Poales; family Poaceae; genus Aegilops; species Aegilops longissima. The sequence continues at coordinate 730,023 of CM038679.1, forward strand.
TTCTGGCCCGTTCATGAACTATCACTCACTGTTTTGGGGTCCGGGTGATTTCCACAATTAACGAACCGGGATGCGTTTACGTGCGATCATCAACACTCACAGATTTGGCGATTCGGCCCATTTCGTGGACTCTCACTCACCGTTTGGGGTCGGCGATATCCATGGTTGTCGAACCCCAAGGTGCGCTTACATGTCGGTAATCAACACTCACGGTTTTGGTCGATTCTGTCCCGTTTAGTGGACTATTACTCACTATTTTGGGGTCCCAAAGTGATTTACATGATTAACGAACCCGGTGCGTTTACGTGTCGGTCATCAACGCTCACAATTTTGGCCGATTCTCCCCGTTTCGTGGACTATCACTCACCGTTTTGGGGTCCCGGGTGATATCCATGGTTGTCGAACCCCGGTGCGTTACGTGTCGATCATCAACACTCACATTTTGGCCGATTCATCAACACTCACAGTTTTGCCGATTCGCCCGCTTTCGTGGACTATTACTCACTATTTTGGGGTCCCGAGTGATTTCCGCGATTAACGAACCCCGTGGTGCGTTTACGTGTCGGTCATCAACGCTCACAGTTTTGACCGATTCTGGCCCGTTTTTGGACTATCACTCACCGCTTTTGGGGTCCCGGTTTATATCCATGGTTGTCGAACCCGGTGCGCTTACGCTGTCGGTCATCAACACTCAAGCTTTTGCCGATTCTATCCCGCTTCGTGGACTATTACTCACTATTTTGGGGTCCCGAGTGATTTCCACGATTAATGAACCCCGGATGCGCCTACGCTGTCGGTCACCAACACTCGCAGTTTTGGCCGATTCTGGCCCATTTCATGGACTATTACTCACCGTTTTGGGGTCCCGGTGTTATTTCCACGATTAACGAACCCCGGTTGCGCTTACGTGTCGGTCATCAACACTCACAGTTTTAGCCGATTCTCGCCCGCTTTAGCTTTTGCCGATTCTCGCCTGCTTCGTGGACTATTACTCACTTTTTGGGCTCCCAGAGTGATTTCCATGATTTACGAACCCCGAGATGCGCTTACGTGTCGGTCATCAACACTCACAGCTTTGGCTGATTCTCGCCCGCTTCGTGGACTATTACTCACCGCTTTGGGGTCCCGGCGATTTCCACGGTTAACGAACCCCGGTGTGCGATTACGTGTCGGTTATCAACACTCACAGTTTTGGCCGATTCTGGCCCGTTTCATGGACTATTACTCACTGTTTTGGGGTCCCGGAGTGATTTCCACAATTAACGAACCCCGGGATGCGTTTACGTGCCGGTCATCAACACTCACAGATTTGGCCGATTCTGGTCCATTTCGTGGACTCTCACTCACCGTTTTGGGGTCCCGAAGCGATATCCATGGTTGTCGAACCCCAAGGTGCGCTTACATGTCGGTAATCAACACTCACAGCAGCTTTTGGTCGATTCCGCCCGCTTCGTGGACTATTACTCACTTTTTGGGGTCCCGAGTGATTTTCACGATTTACGAACCCCGGTGCGCGTTAACGCGTTTGGACATCAACGCCACAGCTTTGGCTGATTCTCGCCCGCTTTCAGACTATTACTCACCGCTTTGGGGTCCCGAGTGATTTCCATGATTAACGAACCCCGGGTGCGCGACGTGTCGGCCATCAACACTCACATTTTTGGCCGATTCGCCCGCTTTGTGGACAATCACTCATTGTTTTGACGTCCCGAAGCGACATCCATGGGTGTCGAACACCAAGGTGCGCTTATGTGTTGGTCATCAACACTCATAGTTTTGGACGATTCTGGCCCATTTCGTGGACTATTACTCACTGTTTTGGGGTCCCGGAGTGATTTCCAGATTAACGAACCCCGGTGTGCGTTTACGTGTCAGTCATTAACAGTCACAGTTTTAACCGATTCTAGCCCGTATCGTGGACTATCACTCGCCGTTTTGGGGTCCAGAAGCGATATCCATGGTTGTCGAACCCCAAGGTGCGCTTATGTGTCGGTCATCAATTCTCACAGTTTTTGCCGATTCTGGCTCGTTTCGTGGACTATTACTCACTTTTTTGGGCTCCCAGAGTGATTTCCATGATTTACGAACCCCGAGATGCGTTTACGTGTCGTTCATCAACACTCACAGTTTTGGCCGATTCTGGCCCGTTTCGTGGACTATTACTCACTGTTTTGGGGTCCCGAAGTGATTTCTACGATTAACGAACCCCGGTGTGCGTTTACGTGTCGGTCATCAACACTCACAGTTTTGGCCGATTCTGGCCCGTTTCATGAACTATCACTCACTGTTTTGGGGTCCCGGAGTGATTTCCACAATTAACGAACCCCGGGATGCGTTTACGTGCCGATCATCAACACTCACAGATTTGGCCGATTCTGGCCCATTTCGTGGACTCTCACTCACCGTTTTGGAGTCCCGAAGCGATATCCATGGTTGTCGAACCCCAAGGTGCGCTTACATGTCGGTAATCAACACTCACAGTTTTGGTCGATTCTGTCCCGTTTCGTGGACTATTACTCACTATTTTGGGGTCCCAAAGTGATTTACATGATTAACGAACATGGGGTGCGTTTATGTGTCGGTCATCAACGCTCACAATTTTGACCGATTCTCGCCCGTATCGTGGACTATCACTCACCGTTTTGGGGTCCCGGAGTGATATCCATGGTTGTCAAACCCCAAGGTGCGTTGACGTGTCAATCATCAACACTCACAGTTTTTGCCGATTTTGGCTCGTTTAGTGGACTATTACTCATTGTTTTGGGCTCCCGGAGTGATTTCCACGTTTAACGAACCCCGGGGTGCGTTTACGTGTCGGTCATCAACACTCACAACTTTGGTCGACCGTTTCGTGGGCTATTACTCACTATTTTGGGGTTCCAGAGTCATTTCCACGATTAACGAACCCTAGGGTGTTTACGTGTTGGTCATAAAACTCACAGTTTTGACCGATTCTGGCCTGTTTTTTTGGATTATTACTCATCGTTTTGGGGTCTCGAAGCGATTTCCACGATTAAGGAACCCCGGGTTCCGTTTATGTGTCGGTCATCAACACGCCCAACTTTTGCCGATTCTATCCCGTTTCGTGGACTATTACTCACTATTTTGGGGTCCCAGAGTGATTTCCACGATTAATGAACTCCGGGATGCGTCTATGTGTCGGTCATCTACACTCATAGTTTTGGCCGATTCTGGCCCATTTCATGGACTATTACTCACTGTTTTGGGGTCCCGGAGTGATTTCCACGATTAACAAACCCCGGGTTGAGTTTACATGCCGGTCATCAACACTCACAGTGTTAGCCGATTCTTGCCCGTTTCGTGGACTATCACTCACTGTTTTGGGGTCCCGGAGCGATATCCATAGTTGTCAAACCCCAAGGTGCGCTTACGTGTCGGTCGTCAACACTAATAGTTTTTGCCGATTTTGGCCCATTTCACGGACTGTTACTCACTCTTTTGGGTCCCGGAAAGATTTCCAAGATCGGCGAACCCCGGGGTGTGTTTACGTGTCAGTCATCAACACTCACAATTTTGTCCAATTCTAACCCATTTCGTGGACTATCACTCACCGTCTTGGGATCCCAAAGCGATTTCCATGGTTGCCGAACCCCAAGGTGCGCTTACGTGTCGGTCATCAACACTCACAATTTTGGCCGATTCTGACCCGTTTCCTGGACTATTACTCACATTATTGGGGTCGTGGGGTGATTTCCACGATTAACGAATCCCGGTGTGCGTTTACGTGTCGGTCATCAACACACACAGTTTTGGCCGATTCTAGCCCGTTTCGTGGTCACTCACCATTTTGGGGTCCCGAAGCAATATCGATGGTTGTCGAAGCACGGGATGCGCTTACGTGTCGGTCATCAACACTCACAGTTTTGGCCGATTCTGGCCCGTTTCATGGACTATTACTTACTATTTTGGGGTCCCGGAGTGATTTCCGTGATTATCGAACCCCGGGGTGCGTTTACGTTTCGGTCATCAACACTCATATTTTTGGCCGGTTCTGGCCCGTTTCGTGGACTAATACTCACTTTTAGGGGTCCCGGAGTGATTTCCATGATTTACGAACCCAGGGTCCGTTTACGTACCGGTCATCAACACTCACAGTTTTGGCTGATTCTGGCCCGTTTCATGGACTATTACTCACTATTTTGGGGTCCCAGAGTGATTTCCATGATTAACGAACCCCGGGGTGCGTTTACATGTCGGTCATCAACACCCACAGTTTTGGCCGATTCTGGCCCGTTTCGTGGACTATCACTCACCGTTTTGGGGTCCTGAAGCGAAATCCATGGTTGTCGAATCCCGTGGCGCGCTTACGTGTCGGTCATCAACACTCATAGTTTTGGCCCGTTTCTTTGACTATTACTCACTGATTTGGGGTCCCGGAGTGATTTCCACGATTAACGAACCCCGGGGTGCGTTGACGTGTCGGTCATCAACACTCACAGTTTTGACCGATTCTGGCCCGTATCATGGACAATCACTCACTGTTTTGGGGTCTAGAAGCGATATCCATGGTTGTCGAACCCCAAGGTGCGCTTACATGTCGGTAATCAATACTCACAGTTTTGGGGTACCGAAGTGATTTCCACGATTAACGAACCCCGGGTTGCGTTTACTTCTCGGTCATCAACAATCATAGTTTTGGCCGATTCTGGCCCGTTTCATGGACTATTACTCACTGTTTTGGGGTCCCGGTGTGATTTCCACAATTAACGAAACCCGGGGTGCGTTTACATTCCGGTCATCGACACACAGTTTTGGCCGATTCTAGCCCATTTCGTGGACTGTCACTCACCGTTTTGGGGTCCCGAAGCGATATCTATGGTTGTCGAACCCCAAGATGCGCTTACATGTCGGTAATCAACACTCACAGTTTTGGTCGATTCTGGCCCGTTTCATGGACTATTACTCACTAATTTGGGGTCCCGGAGTGATTTCAACGATTAACGAACCTCGGGGTGCGCTTACGTGTCGGTTATCAACACTCAAAGTTTTGGCCGATTCTGGACCGTTTCGTGCACTATTACTCACTGTTTTCGGGTCCCGGAGTGATTTCACGATTAATCAACCCCGGGGTGCGTTTCAGTGTCGGTCATCAACAATCACAGTTTTGACCGATTCTGGCCCGTATCGTGGACTATAACTCACCGTTTTGGGTTCCCGGAGTGATATCCATGGTTGTCGAACCCCAAGGTGTGTTTACGTGTCGATCATCAACACTCATAGTTTTTGCCGATTTTGGCTCGTTTCGTGGAATATTACTCACTGTTTTGGGCTCCCGGAGTGATTTCCACGATTAACGAACCCCGGGGTGCGTTTACGTGTCGGTCATCAACACTCACAACTTTGGTCGACCGTTTCGTAGACTATTACTCACTATTTTGGGGTCCCAGAGTCATTTCCACGATTAACGAACCCTGGGGTGTGTTTACGTGTCGGTCATAAACACTTACAGTTTTGACCGATTCTGGCCCGCTTTGTGGACTATCACTCAATGTTTTGGGGTCTACAAGCGATTTCCATGATTAACGAACCCCGGGGTGCGTTTATTTGGCGGTCATCAACATGCACAGCTTTGGCCGATTCTATCCTGTTTCATGGACTATTACGAACTGTTTTGTGGTCCCGGAGAGATTTCCACGATTAATGAACCCCGGGGTGCGTTTACGCGTCGGTCATCGACACTCAGAGTTTTGGCCGATTCTGGCCCATTTCATGGACTATTACTCACTGTTTTGGGGTCCCGGAGTGATTTCCATGATTAATGAACCCCGAGGTGCGTTTACGTGTCGATCATCAACACTCATAGTTTGGCCGATTCTGGCCAGTTTCGTGGACTATCACTCATTGTTTTGGCGTCCCGAAGTGATATAAATGGTTGTCGAACCCCGGGGTATGTTTACATGTCGGTCATCAACACTCACAGTTTTTGCCGATTCTGGCCTGTTTTGTGGACTATCACTCACTGTTTTGGGGTCCCGAAGCGATATCCATTGTTGTCGAATCCCGTGGTGCGCTTACATGTCGGTCATCAAGACTCACAGTTTTGGCCGATTCTGGCCCGTTGCGTGGACTATTACTTACATTATTGGGGTCCTGGAGTGATTTCCACGATTAACGAACCGCGGGGTGCGTTTACGTGTCGGTGATCAACACACACAGTTTTGGCCGATTCTGGCCCGTTTCATGGACTATTACTCACTTTTTTGGGTCCCGGAGTGATTCGCACGATTTACGAACACCGGGGTGCGTTTACGTGTCGGTCATTAACACTCAGATTTTTGGCCGATTCTGCCCGTTTCGTGGACTATCACTCATCGTTTTGAGGTCCCAAAGCGATATCCATGGGTGTCGAACCCCAAGGTGCGCTTACGTGTCGGTCATCAACACTCACAATTTTGGACGATTCTGGCCCATTTCGTGGACTATTACTCACTGTTTTGGGTTCCCGGAGTGATTTCCATGATTAACGAACCCTAGGGTGAATTTACGTGTCGGTCATCAACACTCACATTTTTGGCCGATTCTGGCCCGTTTCATGGACTATTACTCACTATTTTGGGGTCCCGGAGTGATTTCCACGATTAACGAATCCCGGGGTGCGTTTACGTGTCGGTCATCAACACTCACAGTTTTGACCGATTCTGGCCCGTATCGTGGACTATCACTCACCGTTTTGGGGTCCAGAAGCGATATCCATGGTTGTCGAACCCCAAGGTGCGCTTACGTGTTGGTCATCAATTCTCATGGTTTTTGCCAATTCTGGCTTATTTCGTGCACAATTACTCACTTTTTTGGGGTCCCGGAGTTATTTTCATGATTTACAATCCCCAGGTTGCGTTTATGTGTCGGTCATCAACACTAACAGTTTTGGCCGATTCTGGCCCGTTTCATGGACTATTACACACTGTTTTGGGGTCCCACAGTGATTTCTACGACTAACGAACCTCGGGGTGCGTTTACATGTCGGTCATGAACACCCACCGTTTTGGCGATTCTGGCCCGTTTCGTCGACTATCACTCACCGTTTTGGGGTTCCAAAGCGATATCGATGGTTGTTGAATCCCGTGGTGCGCTTACGTGTCGGTCATCAACACTCACAGTTTTGGCCAATTCTGGCCCTTTTCGTGGACTATTACTCACTGTTTTGGGGTCCCGGAGTGATTTCCCCGATTAACAAACCCCGGGGTGCGTTTACGTGTCGGTCATCAACACTCACAGTTTTGACCGACTCTGGCCCGTATCGTGGACTATCACTCACCGTTTTGGTGTCCCGAAGCGATATCCATTGTTCTCGAATCCCGTGGTGCACTTACATGTCGGTCATCAAGACTCACAGTTTTGGCCGATTCTGGCCCGTTGCGTGGACTATTACTAACTGTTTCGGGGCCCCGGAGTGATTTCCATGATTAACGAACCCTGGGGTGCGTTTACGTGTCGGTCATCAACACTCACATTTTTGACCGTTTCTGGCCCGTATCGTGGACTATCACTGACCTTTTTGGGGTCCAGAAGCGATATCCATGGTTGTCGAACCCCAAGGTGCGCTTACGTGTCGGTCATCTACACTCACAGTTTTTGCCGATTCTGGCTCGTTTCGTGGACTATTACTCACTTTTTTGGGTCCCGGAGTGATTCCCACGATTTACGAACCCCGGGGTGCGTTTACGTGTCGGTCATCAACACTCACATTTTTGGCCGATTCTGGCCCGTTTCGTGGACTATCACTCATCGTTTTGAGGTCCCGAAGCGATATCCATGGGTGTCGAACCCCAAGGTGCGCTTACGTGTCGGTCATCAACACTCACAATTTTGGACGATTCTGGCCCATTTCGTGGACTATTACTCACTGTTTTGGGTTCCCGAGTGATTTCCATGATTAACGAACCCTTGGGTGCATTTACGTGTCGGTCATCAACACACATTTTTGGCCGATTCTGGCCCGTTTCATGGACTATTACTCACTATTTTGGGGTACCGGAGTGATTTCCACGATTAACGAACCCCGGGGTGCGTTTACGTGTCGATCATCAACACTCACAGTTTTGACCGATTCTGGCTCGTATCATGAACTATCACTCAAAGTTTTGACCGATTCTGGCCCGTCTCATGGACTTACTCACTGTTTTGGGATCCCGCAGTGATTTCCACAATTAACGAACCCCAGGGTGCATTTACGTGTCGGTCATCAACACTCACATTTTTGGCCGATTCTGGCCCGTTTCGTGGACTATCACTCATCGTTTTGAGGTCCCAGAGTGATATCCATGGTTGTCGAACCCCAAGGTGCGCTTACGTGTCGGTCCTCAACACTCACAGTTTTTGCCGATTCTGGCTCGTTTCATGGACTATTACTCACTGTTTTGGAGTCCCGGAATGATTTGCACGATTTACGAACCCCGGGGTGCATATACGTGTCGGTCATCAACACCCACAGTTTTGGCCGATTCTGGCCTGTTTCATAGACTATCACTCAGCATTTTGGGGTCCCGAAGCGATATCCATGGTTGTCGAACCCCAAGGCGCGTTTACGTGTTGGTCATCAACACTCACAGTTTTTGCCGATTTTGGACCGTTTCGTGGACTATTACTCACTATTTTGGGGTCCCGGAGTGATTTCCATGATTAACGAACCCCGTGGTGCGTTTACGTGTCGGTCATCAACACTCACAACTTTGGTCGACCGTTTTGTAGACTATTACTCACTATTTTGGGGTCCCAGAGTCATTTCCACGATTAACGATCCCTGGGGTGTGTTTACATGTCGGTCATAAACACTCACAGTTTTGACCGATTCTGGCCCGCTTTGTGGACTATCACTCAACGTTTTGGGGTCTAGAAGCGATTTCCACGATTAACGAACCCCGGGGTGCGTTTATGTGGCGGTCATCAACACGCAAAGCTTTGGCCGATTCTATCCTGTTTTGTGGTCTATTACTCACTGTTTTGTGGTCCCGGAGAGATATCCACGATTAATGAACCCCGGGGTGCGTTTACATGTCGGTCGTCGACCCTCAGAGTTTTGGCCGATTCTGGCCCATTTCATGGACTATTACTCACTGTTTTGGGGTCTCGGAGTGATTTCCACGATTAATGAACCCCGAGGTGCGTTTACGTGTCGGTCATCAACACTCATAGTTTGGCCGATTCTGGCCAGTTTCATGGACTATCACTCATTGTTTTGGCGTCCCGAAGTGATTTCCACGATTAACGTACCCCTGGGTGCGTTTACGTGTCGGTTATCAACACACACAGTATTGGCGATTCTGGCCAATTTCGTGGACTATTACTCCCTATTTTGGGGTCCCGAAGTGATTTCCACGATTAACGAACCCGTGGTGCGTTTACGTGTCGGTCATCAACAATCATAGTTTTGTCCTATTCTGGCCTGTTTCATTGACTATCACTCACCGTTTTGATGTCCCGAAGCGATATCCTTGGGTGTCGAACCCCAAGGTGCGCTTACGTGTCGGTCATCAACACTCACAGTTTTGGACGATTCTGGCCCGTTTCATGGACTACAACTCACTGTTTTGGGGTGCCAGAGTGATTTCCATGATTAACGAACCCCGGGGTGCGTTTACATGTCGGTCATCAACAACCACCGTTTTGGCCGATTCTGGCCCGTTTCATGGACTATCACTCTCCGTTTTGGGGTCCCGAAGCGATATCCATGGTTGTCGAATTCCGTGGTGCACTTACGTGTCGATCATCAACACTCATAGTTTTGGCCGATTCTGGCCCGTTTCGTTGACTATTACTCACTGATTTGGGGTCCCAGAGTGATTTCTACGATTAACGAACCCCGGGATGCGTTGACGTGTCGGTCATCAACTCTCACAGTTTTGACCGTTTCTGGCCCATATCGTGGACTATCACTCACCGTTTTGGGGTCCAGAAGCGATATCCATGGTTGTCGAACCCCAAGGTGCGCTTACGTGTCGGTCATCAATTCTCACGGTTTTTGCCGATTCTGGCTTGTTTCATGCACTATTACTCACTTTTTTGGGGTCCCGGAGTGATTTCCATGATTTACCATCCCCAGGTTGCGTTTATGTGTCGGTCATGAACACTCACAGCTTCGGCCGATTCTGGCCCGTTTCATGGACTATTACACACTGTTTTGGGGTCCCAGAGTGATTTCTACGACTAACGAACCCCGGGGTGCGTTTACATGTCGGTCATCAACACCCACCGTTTTGGCGATTCTAGCCCGTTTCGTCGACTATCACTCACCGTTTTGGGGTTCCAAAGCGATATCGATGGTTGATGAATCCCGTGGTGCGCTTACGTGTTGGTCATCAACACTCACAGTTTTGGCCAATTCGGGCCCGTTTCGTGGACTATTACTCTCTGTTTTGGGGTCCCGAAGTGATTTCCACGATTAACAAACCCCGGGGTGCGTTTATGTGTCGGTCATCAACACTCACAATTTTGACCGATTCTGGCCCGTATCGTGGACTATCACTCACCGTTTTGGTGTCCCGAAGCGATATCCATTGTTGTCGAATCCCGTGGTGCGCTTACATGTCGGTCATCAAGACTCACAGTTTTGGCCGATTCTGGCCCGTTGCGTGGACTATTACTAACTGTTTAGGGGCCCCGGAGTGATTTCCATGATTAACGAACCCTGGGGTGCGTTTACGTGTCGGTCATCAACACTCACATTTTGACCGTTTCTGGCCCGTATCGTGGACTATCACTGACCTTTTTGGGGTCCAGAAGCGATATCCATGGTTGTCGAACCCCAAGGTGCGCTTACGTGTCAGTCATCAACACTCACAGTTTTGGCCGATGCTGGCCCGTTTCATGGACTATTATTCACTGTTTTGGGGTCCCGGAGTGATTTCCACGATCAACGAACCCTAGGTGCGTTTACGTGTTGGTCATCAACACTCGCAGTTTTGGCCGATTCTGGCCCGTTTCGTGGACTATTACTCACTGTTTTGGGGTCCCGGAGTGATTTCCAAAGCTGTTGAACCCCAAGGTGCGCTTATGTGTCGGCAATCAACACTCACAGTTTTGGCCGATTCTGGCCCGTTTCGTGGACTATTACTCACTGTTTTGGGGTCCCGGAGTGATTTCCAAAGCTGTTGAACCCCAAGGTGCGCTTATGTGTCGGCCATCTACACTCACAGTTTTTGCCGATTCTGGCTCGTTTCGTGAACTATTACTCACTTTTTTGGGTCCCGGAGTGATTCGCACGATTTACGAACCCCGGGGTGCGTTTACGTGTCGGTCATCAACACTCACATTTTTGGCCGATTCTGGCCCGTTTCGTGGACTAACACTCATCGTTTTGAGGTCCCGAAGCGATATCCATGGTTGTCGACTCCCGGGGTGCGCTTACATGTCGGTCATTAACACTCCCAGTTTTGGCTGATTCTGGACCGTTTCGTGGACTATTACTCACTGTTTTGGGGTCCCGGAGTGATTTCCACGATTAACGAACCCCGTGGTGCGTTTACGTGTCGGTCATCAACATTCACATTTTTGGCCGATTCAGGCCCGTTTCATGGACTATCACTCACCGTTTGGGGTCCCGAAGCGATATCCATGGTTGTCGAATCCCGAGGTGCGCTTACGTGTCGGTCATCAACACTCACAGTTTTGGACGATTCTGGCCCGTTTCGTGGACTATTACTCACCGTTTTGGGGTCCTGAAGCGATTTCCATTGTTTTTGAACCCCAAGGTGCGCTTATGTGTCGGTCATCAACACTCACAGTTTTGGCCGATTCTGGCCCATTTCGTGGACTATTTTCACTGTTTTGGGGTCCCGGAGTGATTTCCACGATTAACGAACCCCGGAGTGCGTTTACGTGTCGGTCATCAACACTCACAGTTTTGACCGATTCTGGCCCGTATCGTGGAATATCACTCACCGTTTTGGGGTCCAGAAGCGATATCCATGGTTGTCGAACCCTAGGTGCCCTTACGTGTCGGTCATCAGCACTCACATTTTTTGCCAATCCTGGATCGTTTCGTGGACTATTACTCACTTTTTTCGGGTCCTGGTGTGATTCCCACGATTTACGAACCCCGGGGTGCGTTTACGTGTCGGTCATCAACACTCACATTTTTGGCCAATTCTGGCCCGTTTCGTGGACTATCACTCATCTTTTTGAGGTCCCAGAGTGATATCCATGGTTGTCGGACCCCAAGGTGCGCTTACGTGTCGGTCATCAACACTCACAGTTTTTGCCGATTCTGGCCCGTTTCGTAGACTATCACTCACCATTTTGGGGTCCCGAAGCAATATCCATGGTTGTCGAATCCCGGTGTGCGCTTACATGTCGGTCATCTACACTCACAGTTTTGGCAGATTCTGGACCGTTTCGTGGACTTACTCACTGTTTTGGGGTCCCGGAGTGATTTCCACGATTAACGAACCCTGGGGTGCGTTTACGTGTCGGTCATCAACACTCACATTTTGGCCGAATCTGGCCCGTTTCATGGACTATAACTCACCGTTTGGGGTCCCGAAGCGATAACCATGGTTGTCGAATCCCGGTGTGCGCTTCCGTGTCGGTCATCAACACTCACAGTTTTGGTCAATTCTGGCCCGTTTCGTGGACTATTACTCACTGTTTTGGGTTCTCGGGGTGATTTCCTCGATTAATGAACCCCGGGATGCGTTTACGTGTCGAGACCGATTTTGGCTCGTATCGTGGACTATCACTCACCGTTTTGGGGTCCAGAAGCGATATCCATGGTTGTCGAACCCCAAGGTGCGCTTACGTGTCGGTCATCAACACTCACAGTTTTTGCCGATTCTGGCTCGTTTCATGGACTATTACTCACTTTTTTGGGGTCCCGAAGTGATTTCCACGATTTACGAACCCCGGTGTGCGTTTACGTGCCGGTCATCAACACTGACAGTTTTGACCGATTCTGGCCCGTTTCGTGGACTTACTCACTGTTTTGGGGTCCCGGAGTGATTTCCACGATTAACGAACCCCGGAGTGCGTTTACGTGTCGGTCATCAACACTCACATTTTTGGCCGATTCTGGCCCGTTTCGTGGACTATCACTCATCGTTTTGAGGTCCCAGAGTGATATCCATGGTTGTCGAACCCCAAGGTGCGCTTACGTGTCGGTCCTCAACACTCACAGTTTTTGCCGATTCTGGCTCGTTTCATGGACTATTACTCACTGTTTTGGAGTCCCGGAATGATTTGCACGATTTACGAACCCCGGGGTGCATATACGTGTCGGTCATCAACACCCACAGTTTTGGCCGATTCTGGCCTGTTTCGTAGACTATCACTCAGCATTTTGGGGTCCCGAAGCGATATCCATGGTTGTCGAACCCCAAGGCGCGTTTACGTGTCGGTCATCAACACTCACAGTTTTTGCCGATTTTGGACCGTTTCGTGGACTATTACTCACTATTTTGGGGTCCCGGAGTGATTTCCATGATTAACGAACCCCGTGGTGCGTTTACGTGTCGGTCATCAACACTCACAACTTTGGTCCGATTCGCTTTGTAGAACTCACTATTTTGGGGTCCCGAGTCATTTCCACGATTAACGATCCCTGGGGTGTGTTTACATGTCGGTCATAAACACTCACAGTTTTGACCGATTCTGGCCCGCTTTGTGGACTATCACTCAACGTTTTGGGGTCTAGAAGCGATTTCCACGATTAACGAACCCCGGGGTGCGTTTATGTGGCCGTCATCAACACGCAAAGCTTTGGCCGATTCTATCCTGTTTCGTGGTCTATTACTCACTGTTTTGTGGTCCCGAGTGATATCCACGATTAACGAACCCCGAGGTGCGTTTACGTGTCGGTCATCAACACTCACAGTTTTGGCCGATTCTCGCCCATTTCATGGACTATTACTCATTGTTTTTGGGTCCCGGAGTGATTTCCATGATTAAGGAACCCCGGGGTGCGTTTACGTGTCGGTCGTCAACACTCATAGTTTTGGCCGATTCTGGCCCGTTTCCTGGACTATTACTCACATTATTGGGGTCCATGAGTGATTTCCACGATTAACGAACCCCGTGGTGCGTTTACGTGTCGGTCATCAACACACACAGTTTTGGCCGATTCTGGCCCGTTTCGTGGACTATTACTCCCTATTTTGGGGTCCCGAAGTGATTTCCACGATTAACGAACCCGTGGTGCGTTTACGTGTCGGTCATCAACAATCACAGTTTTGGCCTATTCTGGCCTGTTTCATGGACTATCACTCACCGTTTTGATGTCCCGAAGCGATATCCTTGGGTGTCGAACCCCAAGGTGCGCTTACGTGCCGGTCATCAACACTCACAGTTTTGGACGATTCTGGCCCGTTTCATGGACTATTACTCACTGTTTTGGGGTCCCGGAGTGATCTCCAGGATTAACGAACCCCGGCGTGCGTTTACATGTCGGTCATCAACACTCACCGCTTTGGCCGATTCTCGCCCGCTTCATGGACTATCACTCACCGCTTTGGGGTCCCGGCGATATCCATGGTTGTCGAATTCCGGGTGCGCTTACGTGTCGATCATCAACACTCATAGTTTTGGCCGATTCTCGCCCGCTTCGTGGACTATTACTCACCGATTTGGGGTCCCGGAGTGATTTCTACGATTAACGAACCCCGGATGCGCTTGACGTGTCGGTCATCAACACTCACAGCTTTTGACCGATTCTCGCCCGTGATCGTGGACTATCACTCACCGTTTTGGGGTCCGTAAGCGATATCCATGGTTGTCGAACCCCAAGGTGAGCTTACGTGTCGGTCATCAACACTCACAGTTTTTGCCGATTCTGGCTCGTTTCATGGACTATTACTCACTTTTTTGGGGTCCCGAGTGATTTCCATGATTAACCATCCCCGGTTGCGCTTTATGTGTCGGGTCATCAACACTCACAGCTTTTGGCCGATTCTCGCCCGCTTCATGGACTATTACACACTGCTTTTGGGGTCCCGAGTGATTTCCACGATTAACGAACCCCGGTGCGCTTTACGTGTCGGTCATCAACACTCACCGCTTTTGGCCGATTCTAGCCCGCTTCGTGGACTATCACTCACCGCTTTGGGGTCCCAAAGCGATATCCATGGTTGTTGAACCCGTGGTGCGCTTACGTGTTGGTCATCAACACTCACAGCTTTTGGCCGATTCGGCCCGTTTCGTGCACTATTACTCACTTTTCTGGGGTCCCGGAGTGATTTCCGCGATTAACGAACCCCGTGGTGCGTTTACGTGTCGGTCATCAACACTCACAGTTTTGACCAATTCTGGCCCGTATCGTGGACTATTAGTCCCTGTTTTGGGGTCCCGAAGCGATATCCATTGGTGTCGAACCCCAAGGTGCGCTTACATGTCGGTCATCGGCACTCACAGTTTTGGCCGATTCTGGACCGTTTCATGGACTATTAGTCACTGTTTTGGGGTCCCGGAGTGATTTCCATGATTAACGAACCCCGGGTGCGCGACGTGTCGGTCATCAACACTCACATTTTGGCCGATTCTCGCCCGCTTCGTGGACTATCACTCACCTTTTGGGGTCCGTGAGTTATATCCATGGTTGTCGAACCCCAAGGTGCGCTTACGTGTCGGTCATCAACACTCACAGCTTTTGGCCGATTCTGGCCCGCTTTCATGGACTATTACTCACTGCTTTGGGGTCCCGAGTGATTTCCACGATTGTACGAACCCTAGGTGCGCTTTACGTGTTGGTCATCAACACTCGCAGTTTTGGCCGATTCTGGCCCGTTTCATGGACTATTACTCACTGTTTTGGGGTCCCGGAGTGATTTCCAAAGCTGTTGAACCCCAAGGTGCGCTTATGTGTCGGCAATCAACACTCACAGTTTTGGCCGATTCTGGCCCGTTTCGTGGACTATTACTCACTGTTTTGGGGTCCCGGAGTGATTTCCACGATTAACGAACCCCGGGGTGCGTTTACCTGTCGGTCATCAACACTCACATTTTTGGCCGATTCTGGCCTGTTTTGTGGACTATAACTCACCGTTTGGGGTCCCGAAGCGATATCCATAGTTGTCGAATCCCGGGGTGCGCTTACGTGTCGGTCATCAACACTCACAGTTTTGATCGATTCTGGCCCGTTTCATGGACTATTACTCACTGTTTTGGGGTCCCGGAGTGATTCCCATAATTAACGAACCCCGGGGTGCGTTTACGTGTCGGTCATCAACACTCACAGTTTTGGCCGATTTTGGCCCGTTTCGTGGACTATTACTCACTGTTTTGGGTTCTCGGGGTGATTTCCACGATTAACGAACCCCGGGGTGCGTTTACGTGTCGATAATCAACACTCACAGTTTTGACCGATTTTGGCTCGTATCGTGGACTATCACTCACCGTTTTGGGGTCCAGAAGCGATATCCATGGTTGTCGAACCCCAAGGTGCGCTTACGTGTCGGTCATCAACACTCACAGTTTTTGCCGATTCTGGCTCGTTTCATGGACTATTACTCACTTTTTTGGGGTCCCGAAGTGATTTCCACGATTTACGAACCCCGTGTGCGCTTACGTGTCGGTCATCAACACTCACAGCTTTTGGCCGATTCTCGCCCGCTTCGTGGACTTACTCACCGCTTTGGGGTCCCGAGTGATTTCCACGATTAACGAACCCCGTGTGCGTTTACGTGTCGGTCATCAACACTCACATTTTTGGCCGATTCTGGCCCGTTTCATGGACTATCACTCATCGTTTTGAGGTCCCAGAGTGATATCCATGGTTGTCGAACCCCAAGGTGCGTTTACGTGTCGGTCATCAACACTCACAGTTTTTGCCGATTCTGGCTCGTTTCGTGGACTATTACCCACTGTTTTGGTGTCCCGGAATGATTTGCACGATTTACCAACCCCGGGGCGCGTTTACGTTTCGGTCATCAACACCCACAGTTTTGGCCGATTCTGGCCCGTTTCATAGACTATCACTCACCATTTTGGGGTCCCGAAGCGATATCCATGGTTGTCGAATCCCGGGGTGCGCTTACATGTCGGTCATCAACACTCATAGTTTTGGCCGATTCTCGACCATTTCGTGGACTATTACTCACTGTTTTGGGGTCCCGGAGTGATTTCCACGATTAACGAACCCCAGGGTGCGTTTACGTATCGGTCATCAACACTCACATTTTTGGCCGATTCTGGCCCGTTTCGTGGACTATAACTCACCGTTTGGGGTCCCGAAGCGATATCCACGGTTGTCGAATCCCGGGGTGCGCTTATGTGTCGGTTATCAACACTCACAGTTTTGGCCGATTCTGGACCGTTTCGTGGACTATCACTCATCGTTTTGAGGTCCCAGAGTTATATCCATGGTTGTCGAACCCCAAGGTGCGTTTACGTGTCGGTCATCAACACTCACAGTTTTTGCCGATTCTGGCTCGTTTCGTGGACTATTACCCACTGTTTTAGTGTCCCGGAATGATTTGCACGATTTACCAACCCCGGGGCGCCTTTACGTGTCGGTCATCAACACCCACAATTTTGGCCGATTCTGGCCCGTTTCATAGACTATCACTCACCATTTTGGGGTCCCGAAGCGATATCCATGGTTGTCGAATCCCGGGGTGCGCTTACATGTCGGTCATCAACACTCACAGTTTTGGCCGATTCTGGACCGTTTCGTGGACTATTACTCACGGTTTTGGGGTCCCGGAGTGATTTCCACGATTAACGAACCCCGGGGTGCGTTTACGTGTCGGTCATCAACACTCACATTTTTGGCCGATTCTGGCCCGTTTTGTGGACTATAACTCACCGTTTGGGGTCCCGAAGCGATATCCATGGTTGTCGAATCCCGGGGTGCGCTTACGTGTCGGTCATCAACACTCACAGTTTTGGTCGATTCTGGCTCGTTTCGTGGACTATTACTCACTATTTTGGGGTCCCGGAGTGATTTCCATAATTAACGAACCCCGGGGTGCGTTTACGTGTCGGTCATCAACACTCACTGTTTTGGCGATTTTGGCCCGTTTCGTGGACTATTACTCACTGTTTTGGGTTCTCAGGGTGATTTCCACGATTAACGAACCCCGGGTGCGTTTACGTGTCGATAATCAACACTCACAGTTTTGACCGATTCTGGCTCATATCGTGGACTATCACTCACCGTTTAGGGGTCCAGAAGCGATATCCATGGTTGTCGAACCCCAAGGTGCGCTTACGTGTCGGTCATCAACACTCACAGTTTTTGCCGATTCTGGCTCGTTTCATGGACTATTACTCACTTTTTTCGGGTCCCGAAGTGATTTCCATGATTTACGAACCCCGGTGTGCGTTTACGTGGCGGTCATCAACACTCACAGTTTTGGCCGATTCTGGCCCGTTTCGTGGACTTACTCACTGTTTTGGGGTCCCGGAGTGATTTCCACGATTAACGAACCCCGGAGTCCGTTTACGTGTCTGTCATCAACACTCACATTTTTGGCCGATTCTGGCCCGTTTCATGGACTATCACTCATCGTTTTGAGGTCCCAGAGTGATATCCATGGTTGTCGAACCCCAAGGTGCGTTTACGTGTCGGTCATCAACACTCACAATTTTTGCCGATTCTGGCTCGTTTCGTGGACTATTACCCACTGTTTTGGTGTCCTGGAATGATTTGCACGATTTACCAACCCCGGGGCACGTTTACGTTTCGGTCATCAATACCCACAGTTTTGGCCGATTCTAGCCCGTTTCGTAGACTATCACTCACCATTTTGGGGTCCCGAAGCGATATCCATGGTTGTCGAATCCCGGGGTGCGCTTACATGTCGGTCATCAACACTCATAGTTTTGGCCGATTCTCGACCATTTCGTGGACTATTACTCACTGTTTTGGGGTCCCGGAGTGATTTCCACGATTAACGAACCCCGGGTGCGTTTACGTGTCGGTCATCAACACTCACATTTTTGGCCGATTCTGGCCCGTTTCGTGGACTATAACTCACCGTTTGGGGTCCCGAAGCGATATCCATGGTTGTCGAATCCCGGGGTGCGCTTATGTGTCGGTCATCAACACTCACAGTTTTGGCCGATTCTGGCCCGTTTCATGGACTATTACTCACTGTTTTGGGGTCCCGGAGTGATTTCCATAATTTACGAACCCCGGGGTGCGTTTACGTGTCGGTCATCAACACTCACAGTTTTGGCTGATTTTGGCCCGTTTCGTGGAGTATTACTCACTATTTTGGGTTCCCGGGGTGATTTCCACGATTAACGAACCCCGGGGTGCGTTTACGTGTCGATAATCAACACTCACAGTTTTGACCGATTTTGGCTCGTATCGTGGACTATCACTCACCGTTTTGGGGTCCAGAAGCGATATCCATGGTTGTCGAACCCCAAGGTGCGCTTACGTGTCGGTCATCAACACTCACAGTTTTTGCCGATTCTGGCTCGTTTCGTGGACTATTACTCACTTTTTTGGGGTCCCGAAGTGATTTCCACGATTTACGAACCCCGGTGTGGGTTTACATGCCGGTCATCAACACTCACAGTTTTGGCCGATTCTGGCCCGTTTCGTGGACTTACTCACTGTTTTGGGGTCCCAGAGTGATTTCCACGATTAACAAACCCTGGAGTGCATTTACGTGTCGGTCATCAACACTCACATTTTTGGCCGATTCTGGCCCGTTTCATGGACTATCACTCATCGTTTTGGGGTCCCAGAGTGATATCCATGGTTGTCGAACCCCAAGGTGCGCTTACGTGTCGGTCATCAACACTCACAGTTTTTGCCGATTCTGGCTCGTTTCGTGGACTATTACTCACTGTTTTGGGGTCCCGGAGTGATTTGCACGATTTACGAACCCCGGGGTGCGTTTACGTGTCGGTCATCAACACCCACAGTTTTGGCCGATTCTGGCCCGTTTCATAGACTATCACTCACCATTTTGGGGTCCCGAAGCGATATCCATGGTTGTCGAATCCCGGGGTGCGCTTACATGTCGGTCATCAACACTCACAGTTTTGGCCGATTCTGGACCGTTTCGTGGACTATTACTCACGGTTTTGGGGTCCCGAGTGATTTCCACGATTAACGAACCCCGGGGGTGCGTTTACGTGTCGGTCATCAACACTCACATTTTTGGCCGATTCTGGCCCGTTTGTGGACTATAACTCACCGTTTGGGGTCCCGAAGCGATATCCATGGTTGTCGAATCCCGGGGCGCGCTTACGTGTCGGTCATCAACACTCACATTTTTGGTCGATTCTGGCCCGTTTCATGGACTATCACTCATCGTTTTGGGGTCCCAGAGTGATATCCATGGTTGTCGAACCCCAAGGTGCGTTTACGTGTCGGTCATCAACACTCACAGTTTTTGCCGATTCTGGCTCGTTTCGTGGACTATTACCCACTGTTTTAGTGTCCCGGAATGATTTGCACGATTTACCAACCCAGGGGCGCCTTTACGTGTCGGTCATCAACACCCACAATTTTGGCCGATTCTGCCCGCTTTCATGGACTATCACTCACCATTTTGGGGTCCCGGTTATATCCATGGTTGTCGAATCCCGGTGCGCTTACATGTCGGTCATCAACACTCACAGTTTTGGCCGATTCTGGACCGTTTCGTGGACTATTACTCACTGTTTTGGGGTCCCGGAGTGATTTCCACGATTAACGAACCCCGGGTGCGTTTACGTGTCGGTCATCAACACTCACATTTTTGGCCGATTCTGGCCCGTTTCGTGGACTATAACTCACCGTTTGGGGTCCCGAAGCGATATCCATGGTTGTCGAATCCCGGGGTGCGCTTTACGTGTCGGTCATCAACACTCACAGTTTTGGCCGATTCTGGCCCGTTTCATGGACTATTACTCACTGTTTTGGGGTCCCGGAGTGATTTCCATGATTAACGAACCCCGGGGTGCGTTTACGTGTCGGTCATCAACACTCACATTTTTGGCCGATTCTGCCCGTTTCGTGGACTATAACTCACCGTTTTGGGGTCCCGAAGCGATATCCATGGTTGTCGAACCCCGGGTGCGCTTTTACGTGTCGGTCATCAACACTCACATTTTTGGCCGATTCTGGCCCGTTTCGTGGACTATCACTCATCGTTTTGGGGTCCCGAAGCGATATCCATGGTTGTCGAACCCCAAGGTGCGCTTACGTGTCGGTCATCAACACTCACAGTTTTTGCCGATTCTCGCCTGCTTCGTGGACTATTACCCACTGCTTTGGTGTCCCGAATGATTTGCACGATTTACCAACCCCGGCGCGCTTTTACGTTTCGGTCATCAACACCTACAGCTTTGGCCGATTCTGCCCGCTTCATAGACTATCACTCACCATTTTGGGGTCCCGGTTTATATCCATGGTTGTCGAATCCCGGGGTGCGCTTACATGTCGGTCATCAACACTCACAGTTTTGGCCGATTCTGGACCGTTTCGTGGACTATTACTCACGGTTTTGGGGTCCCGGAGTGATTTCCACGATTAACGAACCCCGGGTGCGTTTACGTGTCGGTCATCAACACTCACATTTTTGGCCGATTCTGGCCCGTTTCGTGGACTATAACTCACCGTTTGGGGTCCCGAAGCGATATCCATGGTTGTCGAATCCCGGGGTGCGCTTATGTGTCGGTCATCAACACTCACAGTTTTGGCCGATTCTGGCCCGTTTCATGGACTATTACTCACTGTTTTGGGGTCCCGGAGTGATTTCCATAATTTACGAACCCCGGGGTGCGTTTACGTGTCGGTCATCAACACTCACAGTTTTGGCTGATTTTGGCCCGTTTCGTGGAGTATTACTCACTATTTTGGGTTCCCGGGGTGATTTCCACGATTAACGAACCCCGGGGTGCGTTTACGTGTCGATCATCAACACTCACAGTTTTGACCGATTTTGCTCAGATCGTGGACTATCACTCACCGCTTTGGGGTCCGTGGTTTATATCCATGGTTGTCGAACCCCAAGGTGCGCTTACGTGTCGGTCATCAACACTCACAGTTTTTGCCGATTCTGGCTCGTTTCGTGGACTATTACTCACTTTTTTGGGGTCCCGAAGTGATTTCCATGATTTACGAACCCCGGTGTGGGTTTACATGCCGGTCATCAACACTCACAGTTTTGGCCGATTCTGGCCCGTTTCGTGGACTTACTCACTGTTTTGGGGTCCCAGAGTGATTTCCACGATTAACGAACCCTGGAGTGCATTTACGTGTCGGTCATCAACACTCACATTTTTGGCCGATTCTGGCCCGTTTCGTGGACTATCACTCATCGTTTTGGGGTCCCAGAGTGATATCCATGGTTGTCGAACCCCAAGGTGCGTTTACGTGTCGGTCATCAACACTCACAGTTTTTGCCGATTCTGGCTCGTTTCGTGGACTATTACCCACTGTTTTAGTGTCCCGGAATGATTTGCACGATTTACCAACCCCGGGGCGCCTTTACGTGTCGGTCATCAACACCCACAATTTTGGCCGATTCTGGCCCGTTTCATAGACTATCACTCACCATTTTGGGGTCCCGAAGCGATATCCATGGTTGTCGAATCCCGGGGTGCGCTTACATGTCGGTCATCAACACTCACAGTTTTGGCCGATTCTGGACCGTTTCGTGGACTATTACTCACGGTTTTGGGGTCCCGGAGTGATTTCCACGATTAACGAACCCCGGGTGCGTTTACGTGTCGGTCATCAACACTCACATTTTTGGCCGATTCTGGCCCGTTTCATGGACTATAACTCACCGTTTGGGGTCCCGAAGCGATATCCATGGTTGTCGAATCCCGGGGTGCGCTTATGTGTCGGTTATCAACACTCACAGTTTTGGCCGATTCTGGCCCGTTTCGTGGACTATTACTCACTGTTTTGGGGTCCCGGAGTGATTTCCATGGTTAACGAACCCCGGTGCGCTTACGTGCCGGTCATCAACACTCGCAGTTTTGGCCGATTCTGGCCCGTTTCGTGGACTATTACTCACTGTTTTGGGTTCCCGAATGATTTCCACGATTAACCAACCCCGGGCGCGCTTTTACGTGTCGGTCATCAACACTCACAATTTTGGCCGATTCTGGCCCGCTTCGTGGACTATCACTCACCGCTTTGGGGTCCGTGGTTTATATCCATGGTTGTCGAACCCCAAGGTGCGCTTACGTGTCGGTCATCAACACTCACAGCTTTGGCCGATTCGCGCTGCTTCGTGGACTATTACTCACTTTTTGGGGTCCCGAGTGATTTCCACGATTTACTTAACCCCGTGTGGGTTTACATGCCGGTCATCAACACTCACAGCTTTGGCCGATTCTCGCCCGCTTCGTGGACTTACTCACCGCTTTGGGGTCCCGAGTGATTTCCACGATTAACGAACCCCGAGTGCATTTACGTGTCGGTCATCAACACTCACATTTTTGGTCGATTCTGGCCCTTTTCGTGGACTATCACTCATCGTTTTGGGGTCCCAGAGTGATATCCATGTTTGTCGAACCCCAAGATGCGTTTACGTGTCGGTCATCAACACTCACAGTTTTTGCCGATTCTGCCTCGTTTCGTGGACAATTACCCACTGTTTTAGTGTCCCGGAATGATTTGCACGATTTACCAACCCCGGGGCGCTTTTACGTGTCGGTCATCAACACCCACAATTTTGGCCGATTCTGGCCCGTTTCATAGACTATCACTCACCATTTTGGGGTCCCGAAGCGATATCCATGGTTGTCGAATCCCGGGGTGCGCTTACATGTCGGTCATCAACACTCACAGTTTTGGCCGATTCTGGACCGTTTCGTGGACTATTACTCACGGTTTTGGTGTCCCGGAGTGATTTCCACGATTAACGAACCCCGGGTGCGCTTACGTGTTCTGGTCATCAACACTCACATTTTTGGCCGATTCTGGCCCGTTTCATGGACTATAACTCACCGTTTGGGGTCCCGAAGCGATATCCATGGTTGTCGAACCCCGGGGTGCGCTTACGTGTCGGTCATCAACACTCACAGTTTTGGCCGATTCTGGCCCGTTTCATGGACTATTACTCACCGTTTTGGGGTCCAGAGCGATATCCATGGTTGTCGAACCCCAAGGTGCGCTTACGTGTCGGTCATCAGCACTCACAGTTTTGGCCGATTCTGGCCCGCTTTCGTGGACTATTACTCACTGTTTTGGGGTCCCGGGTGATTTCCACGATTAACGAACCCCGGTGCGCGCGGTTACGTGTCGGTCATCAACACTCACAGCTTTTGGCCGATTCGCCTCGCTTCGTGGACTATCACTCACCGTTTTGGGGTCCAGAAGCGATATCCATGGTTGTCGAACCCCAAGGTGCGCTTACGTGTCGGTCATCAACACTCACAGTTTTTGCCGATTCTGGCTCGTTTCATGGACTATTACTCACTTTTTTGGGGTCCCGAAGTGATTTCCACGATTTACGAACCCCGGTGTGCGTTTACGTGTCGGTCATCAACACTCACAGTTTTGGCCGATTCTGCCCGTTTCATGGACTTACTCACTGTTTTGGGGTCCCGAGTGATTTCCATGATTAACGAACCCTGGAGTGCGTTTACGTGTCGGTCATCAACACTCACATTTTTGGCCGATTCTGGCCCGCTTCATGGACTATCACTCACCGCTTTGGGGTCCCAGAGTGATATCCATGGTTGTCGAACCCAGCTTTGGTGCGCGCTATTACGTGTTTTGTCGGTCATCAACACTCACAGTTTTGGCCGATTCTGCTCGCTTTGGCGTGGACTATTACCCACTGCTTTTGGGTCCCGGAATGATTTGCACGATTTACCAACCCCGGGCGCTTACGCTTCGGTCATCAACACTCACAGCTTTTGGCCGATTCTGGCCCGCTTTCAGGACTATCACTCACCATTTTGGGGTCCCGGTGATATCCATGGTTGTCGAATCCTGGGTGCGCTTACATGTCGGTCATCAACACTCACAGTTTTGGATTCCGATTCTATTACTCACCGCTTTCGTGGACTATTACTCACCGTTTTGGGGTCCCAAGTGATTTCCACGATTAACTAACCCCGGTTTTGGGTGCGCTTACGTGTCGGTCATCAACACTCACATTTTTGGCCGATTCTGGCCCGTTTCGTGGACTATAACTCACCGTTTGGGGTCCCGAAGAGGTATCCATGGTTGTCGAATCCCGGGGTGCGCTTATGTGTCGGTCATCAACACTCACAGTTTTGGCCGATTCTGGCCCGTTTCGTGGACTATTACTCACCGTTTTGGGGTCCCGGAGTGATTTCCATAATTAACGAACCCCGTGGTGCGTTTACGTGTTGGTCATCAACACTCACAGTTTTGGCTGATTTTGGCCCGTTTCGTGGACTATTACTCACTATTTTGGGTTCCCGGGGTGATTTCCACGATTAACGAACCCCGGGGTGCGTTTACGTGTCGATCATCAACACTCACAGTTTTGACCGATTCTGGCTCGTATCGTGGACTATCACTCACCGTTTTGGGGTCCAGAAGCGATATCCATGGTTGTCGAACCCCAAGGTGCGCTTACGTGTCGGTCATCAACACTCACAGTTTTTGCCGATTCTGGCTCGTTTCATGGACTATTACTCACTTTTTTGGGGTCCCGAAGTGATTTCCATGATTTACGAACCCCGGTGTGCGTTTACGTGCCGGTCATCAACACTCACAGTTTTGGCCGATTCTGGCCCGTTTCGTGGACTTACTCACTGTTTTGGGGTCCCGGAGTGATTTCCACGATTAACGAACCCCGGAGTGCGTTTACGTGTCGGTCATCAACACTCACATTTTTGGCCGATTCTGGCCCGTTTCGTGGACTATCACTCATCGTTTTGAGGTCCCAGAGTGATATCCATGGTTGTCGAACCCCAAGGTGCGTTTACGTGTCGGTCATCAACACTCACAGTTTTTGCCGATTCTGGCTCGTTTCGTGGACTATTACCCACTGTTTTGGTGTCCCGGAATGATTTGCACGATTTACCAACCCCGGGGCGCGTTTACGTTTCGGTCATCAACACCCACAGTTTTGGCCGATTCTGGCCCGTTTCATAGACTATCACTCACCATTTTGGGGTCCCGAAGCGATATCCATGGTTGTCGAATCCCGGGGTGCGCTTACATGTCGGTCATCAACACTCACAGTTTTGGCCGATTCTGGACCGTTTCATGGACTATTACTCACTTTTTTGGGGTCCCGAGTGATTTCCACGATTAACGAACCCCGGGTGCGTTTACGTGTCGGTCATCAACACTCACATTTTTGGCCGATTCTGGCCCGTTTCGTGGACTATAACTCACCGTTTTGGGGTCCCGAAGCGATATCCATGGTTGTCGAATCCTGGGTGCGCTTTACGTGTCGGTCATCAACACTTTTGGCATTTTTGCCCGATTCTGCCACTGCTTTGGGGTTCGTGGACTATCACTCATCGCTTTGGGGTCCTCACCATTTTGGGTGATATCCATGGTTCTCGAACCCCAAGGTGCCCTTACGTGTCGGTCCTCAAAAGTCACAGTTTTTGCCGATTCTGGCTCGTTTCGTGGACTATTACTCACTATTTTGGGGTCCCGGAATGATTTGCACGATTTACGAACCCCGGGGCGCATTTACGTGTCGGTCATCAACACCCACAGTTTTGGCCGATTATGGCCCGTTTCGTAGACTATCACTCACCATTTTGGGGTCCGGCGATATCCATGGTTGTCGAATCACGGAGTGATATCCATGGTTGTCGGTCATCAACACTCACAGTTTTGGCATCGATTCTCAACCTCCCGACCGCTTTTTTGGCCGATTCTGGACTATTACTCACTGTTTTGGGGTCCCGGAGTGATTTCCACGATTAACGAACCCCGGGTGCGCTTTTACGTGTCGGTCATCAACACTCACATTTTTGGCCGATTCTGCCCGCTTCCATGTGGACTATAACTCACCGCTTTGGGTCCCGGCGATATCCATGGTTGTCGAATCCACGGTGCGCTTACGCGCTTACGTCGGTCATCAACACTCACAGCTTTTGGCCGATTCTCGCCCGCTTCATGGACTATTACTCACCGCTTTGGGGTCCCGAGTGATTTCCATAATTAACGAACCCCGGGTGCGCTTACGTGTCGGTCATCAACACTCACAGCTTTGGCCGATTTTGGCCCGCTTCGTGGACTATTACTCACTTTTTGGGTTCTCGAGGTGATTTCCACGATTAACTAACCCCGGGTGCGCTTACGTGTCGATAATCAACACTCACAGTTTTGACCGATTCTGGCTCGATCGTGGACTATCACTCACCGCTTTGGGGTCCGTGTTTATATCCATGGTTGTCGAACCCCAAGGTGCGCTTTACGTGTCGGTCATCAACACTCACAGTTTTTGCCGATTCTCGCTCGCTTTCATGGACTATTACTCACTTTTTGGGGTCCCGGTGATTTCCATGATTTACGAACCCCGTGTGCGCTTTACGCGTTCGGTCATCAACACTCACAGCTTTTGGCCGATTCTGGCCCGTTTCGTGGACTTACTCACTGTTTTGGGGTCCCGGAGTGATTTCCACGATTAACGAACCCCGAGAGTGCGTTTACGTGTCGGTCATCAACACTCACATTTTTGGCCGATTCTGGCCCGTTTCATGGACTATCACTCATCGTTTTGAGGTCCCAGAGTGATATCCATGGTTGTCGAACCCCAAGGTGCGTTTACGTGTCGGTCATCAACACTCACAGTTTTTGCCGATTCTGGCTCGTTTCATGGACTATTACCCACTGTTTTGGTGTCCCGGAATGATTTGCACGATTTACCAACCCCGAGGCGCGTTTACGTTTCGGTCATCAACACCCACAGTTTTGGCCGATTCTGGCCCGTTTCGTAGACTATCACTCACCATTTTGGGGTCCCGAAGCGATATCCATGGTTGTCGAATCCCGGGGTGCGCTTACATGTCGGTCATCAACACTCATAGTTTTGGCCGATTCTCGACCATTTCGTGGACTATTACTCACTGTTTTGGGGTCCCGGAGTGATTTCCACGATTAACGAACCCCAGGGTGCGTTTACGTGTCGGTCATCAACACTCACATTTTTGGCCGATTCTGGCCCGTTTTGTGGACTATAACTCACCGTTTTGGGGTCCCGGCGATATCCATGGTTGTCGAATCCCGGGGTGCGCTTATGTGTCGGTCATCAACACTCACAGTTTTGGCCGATTCTGGCCCGTTTCGTGGACTATTACTCACCGTTTTGGGGTCCCGGAGTGATTTCCATAATTAACGAACCCCGGGGTGCGCTTTACGGTCGGTCATCAACACTCACAGTTTTGGCCGATTTTGGCCCGCTTCGTGGACTATTACTCACTGTTTTGGGTTCCCGGAGTGATTTCCACGATTAACGAACCCCGGGTGCGCTTACGTGTCGGTCATCAACACTCACAGTTTTGACCGATTCTGCCCGCTTCGTGGACTATCACTCACCGCTTTGGGGTCCGGGTTATATCCATGGTTGTCGAACCCCAAGGTGCGCTTTACGTGTCGGTCATCAACACTCACAGCTTTTGCCGATTCTGCCCGCTTCATGGACTATTACTCACTTTTTGGGGTCCCGAGTGATTTCCATGATTTACGAACCCCGTGTGCGTTTACGCACGGTCATCAACACTCACAGCTTTTGGCCGATTCTCGCCCGCTTCGTGGACTTACTCACCGCTTTGGGGTCCCGGAGTGATTTCCACGATTAACGAACCCCGGGTGCGCTTACGTGTCGGTCATCAACACTCACATTTTTGGCCGATTCTCGCCCGCTTCCATGGTTGTCGAACGTGGACTATCACTCATCGTGGACTTCACTCATCGCTGGGGTCCCAGAGTGATATCCATGGTTGTCGAACCCCAAGGTGCGCTTACGTGTCGGTCATCAACACTCACAGTTTTTGCCGATTCTGCCTCGCTTCGTGGACTATTACCCACTGCTTTTAGTGTCCCGAATGATTTGCACGATTTACCAACCCCGGGGCGCGTTTACGTGTCGGTCATCAACACCCACAATTTTGGCCGATTCTGGCCCGTTTCATAGACTATCACTCACCATTTTGGGGTCCCGAAGCGATATCCATGGTTGTCGAATCCCGGGGTGCGCTTACATGTCGGTCATCAACACTCACAGTTTTGGCCGATTCTGGACCGTTTCGTGGACTATTACTCACGGTTTTGGGGTCCCGGAGTGATTTCCACGATTAACGAACCCCGGGGTGCGTTTACGTGTCGGTCATCAACACTCACATTTTTGGCCGATTCTGGCCCGTTTCGTGGACTATAACTCACCGTTTGGGGTCCCGGTTGATATCCATGGTTGTCGAATCCCGGTGCGCTTACGTGTCGGTCATCAACACTCACAGCTTTGGCCGATTCTCGCCCGCTTTCGTGGACTATTACTCACGGTTTTGGGGTCCCGGAGTGATTTCCAAGATTAACGAACCCCGGGGTGCGTTTACGTGTCGGTCATCAGCACTCACAGTTTTGGCCGATTTTGGCCCGTTTTGTGGACTTTTACTCACTGTTTTGGGTTCCCGGGGTGATTTCCACGATTAACGAACCCCGGAGTGCGTTTACGTGTCGATAATCAACACTCACAGTTTTGACCGATTCTGGCTCGTATCGTGGACTATCACTCACCGTTTTGGGGTCCAGAAGCGATATCCATGGTTGTCGAACCCCAAGGTGCGCTTACGTGTCGGTCATCAACACTCACAGTTTTTGCCGATTCTGGCTCGTTTCATGGACTATTACTCACTTTTTTGGGGTCCCGAAGTGATTTCCATGATTTACGAACCCCGGTGTGCGTTTACGTGCCGGTCATCAACACTCACAGTTTTGGCCGATTCTGGCCCGTTTCGTGGACTTACTCACTGTTTTGGGGTCCCGGAGTGATTTCCACGATTAACGAACCCGGAGTGCGTTTACGTGTCGGTCATCAACACTCACATTTTTGGCCGATTCTGGCCCGTTTCGTGGACTATCACTCATGGTTTTGAGGTCCCAGAATGATATCCATGGTTGTCGAAACCCAAGGTGCGTTTACGTGTCGGTCATCAACACTCACAGCTTTTTGCCGATTCTCGCCTGCTTCGTGGACTATTACCCACTGCTTTGGTGTCCCGAATGATTTGCACGATTTACCAACCCCGGGCGCGCTTTACGTGTTTGGTCATCAACACTCACAGCTTTGGCCGATTCTGCCCCGCTTTCAGACTATCACTCACCATTTTGGGGTCCCGGCGATATCCATGGTTGTCGAATCCTGGGGTGCGCTTACATGTCGGTCATCAACACTCACAGTTTTGGCCGATTCTCGACCATTTCGTGGACTATCACTCACTGTTTTGGGGTCCCGAGTGATTTCCACGATTAACGAACCCCGGGTGCGCGCTACGTGTCGGTCATCAACACTCACATTTTTGGCCGATTCTGGCCCGCTTCGTGGACTATAACTCACCGCTTGGGGTCCCGGCGATATCCATGGTTGTCGAATCCGGTGCGCTTACGTGTCGGTCATCAACACTCACAGCTTTTGGCCGATTCTCGCCCGCTTCGTGGACTATTACTCACTGCGCTTTGGGGTCCCGAGTGATTTCCATAATTAACGAACCCCGGTGCGCGCTACGTGTCGGTCATCAACACTCACAGTTTTGGCCGATTTTGGCCCGCTTTCGTGGACTATTACTCACCGTTTTGGGTTCCCGGGTGATTTCCACGATTAACTAACCCTCACTTTTTGGGGTCCCAAGTGATTTCCACGATTTACTTGCGCTTTACGTCGGTAATCAACACTCACAGTTTTTTTGACCGATTCTGCCTCGAGATCATGGACTATCACTCACCGCTTTGGGGTCCGTGGTTATATCCATGGTTGTCGAACCCCAAGGTGCGCTTTACGTGTCGGTCATCAACACTCACAGCTTTTTGCCGATTCTCGCCTCGCTTCGTGGACTATTACTCACTGCTTTGGGGTCCCGAATGATTTGCACGATTTACCAACCCCGGGCGCGCTTTACGTGTCGGTCATCAACACTCACAATTTTGGCCGATTCTGGCCCGCTTCATGGACTATCACTCACCATTTTGGGGTCCCGGTTTATATCCATGGTTGTCGAATCCCGGGTG
Source organism: Aegilops longissima (assembly GCA_021605205.1). Lineage (NCBI taxonomy): Eukaryota > Viridiplantae > Streptophyta > Magnoliopsida > Poales > Poaceae > Aegilops > Aegilops longissima. The sequence goes on from CM038679.1 coordinate 761,092, forward strand.
CGCTTACATGTCGGGTCATCAACACTCACAGCTTTGGCCGATTCTCGACCATTTCGTGGACTATTACTCACGGTTTTGGGGTCCCGGAGTGATTTCCACGATTAACGAACCCCGGGGTGCGTTTACGTGTCGGTCATCAACACTCACATTTTTGGCCGATTCTGGCCCGTTTCATGGACTATAACTCACCGTTTGGGGTCCCGAAGCGATATCCATGGTTGTCGAATCCCGGGGTGCGCTTACGTGTCGGTCATCAACACTCACATTTTTGGCCGATTCTGGCCCGTTTCGTGGACTATCACTCATCGTTTTGGGGTCCTAGAGTGATATCCATGGTTGTCGAACCCCAAGGTGCGTTTACGTGTCGGTCATCAACACTCACAGTTTTTGCCGATTCTGGCTCGTTTCATGGACTATTACCCACTGTTTTGGTGTCCCGGAATGATTTGCACGATTTACCAACCCCGGGGCGCCTTTACGTGTCGGTCATCAACACCCACAGTTTTGGCCGATTCTGGCCCGTTTCATACACTATCACTCACCATTTTGGGGTCCAGAAGCGATATCCATGGTTGTCGAACCCTCGGTGCGCTTACATGTCGGTCATCAACACTCACAGTTTTGGCCGATTCTCGACCGCTTTCGTGGACTATTACTCACGGTTTTGGGGTCCCGAGTGATTTCCACGATTAACGAACCCCGGGGTGCGTTTACGTGTCGGTCATCAACACTCACATTTTTGGCCGATTCTGCCCGCTTCGTGGACTATAACTCACCGTTTTGGGGTCCCGGCGATATCCATGGTTGTCGAATCCCGGTGCGCTTACGTGTCGGTCATCAACACTCACAGCTTTTGGCCGATTCTGCCCGCTTTCGTGGACTATTACTCACCGCTTTGGGGTCCCGGAGTGATTTCCATGGTTAACGAACCCCGGTGCGCTTACGTGTCGGTCATCAACACTCACAGCTTTTGGCCGATTTTGGCCCGCTTTCGTGGACTATTACTCACTGCTTTTGGGTTCCCGGGGTGATTTCCACGATTAACGAACCCCGAGGTGCGTTTACGTGTCGATCATCAACACTCACAGTTTTGACCGATTCTGGCTCGCATCGTGGACTATCACTCACCGTTTTGGGGTCCGGAAGCGATATCCATGGTTGTCGAACCCCAAGGTGCGCTTACGTGTCGGTCATCAACACTCACAGTTTTTGCCGATTCTGGCTCGTTTCCATGGACTATTACTCACTTTTTGGGGTCCCGAAGTGATTTCCATGATTTACGAACCCCGTGTGCGTTTACGTGCCGGTCATCAACACTCACAGTTTTGGCCGATTCTGGCCCGTTTCGTGGACTTACTCACTGTTTTGGGGTCCCGGAGTGATTTCCACGATTAACGAACCCCGAGTGCGTTTACGTGTCGGTCATCAACACTCACATTTTTGGCCGATTCTGGCCCGTTTCATGGACTATCACTCATCGTTTTGAGGTCCCAGAGTGATATCCATGGTTGTCGAACCCCAAGGTGCGCTTACGTGTCGGTCATCAACACTCACAGTTTTTGCCGATTCTGGCTCGTTTCGTGGACTATTACCCACTGTTTTGGTGTCCCGGAATGATTTGCACGATTTACCAACCCCGGGGCGCGTTTACGTGTCGGTCATCAACACCCACAGTTTTGGCCGATTCTGGCCCGTTTCGTAGACTATCACTCACCATTTTGGGGTCCCGAAGCGATATCCATGGTTGTCGAATCCCGGGGTGCGCTTACATGTCGGTCATCAACACTCACAGTTTTGGCCGATTCTGGACCGTTTCGTGGACTATTACTCACTGTTTTGGGGTCCCGGAGTGATTTCCACGATTAACGAACCCCGGGTGCGCGACGTGTCGGTCATCAACACTCATTTTTGGCCGATTCTGCCCGCTTTCATGACTATAACTCACCGCTTTGGGGTCCCGGTTATATCCATGGTTGTCGAACCCGGGGTGCGCTACGTGTCGGTCATCAACACTCACATTTTTGGCCGATTCTCGCCCGCTTCATGGACTATTACTCACTGCTTTGGGGTCCCGAGTGATATCCATGGTTGTCGAACCCCAAGGTGCGCTTACGTGTCGGTCATCAACACTCACAGTTTTGGCCGATTCTGGCCCGCTTTCGTGGACTATTACTCACCGCTTTGGGGTCCCGGAATGATTTGCACGATTAACCAACCCGGGCGCGCTTTACGTGTCGGTCATCAACACTCACAGCTTTTGGCCGATTCTCGCCGCTTCGTGGACTATCACTCACCATTTTGGGGTCCCGAGTGATATCCATGGTTGTCGAACCTCAAGGTGCGCTTACGTGTCGGTCATCAACACTCACAGCTTTGGCCGATTCTCGTCGGGGGTCCCGATGATTTCACGATTAACGAACCCCGGGTTTTGGCCGATTCACATTTTGGCCGATTTTGGCCCGCTTTCATGGACTATAACTCACCGCTTGGGGTCCCGGGTGATATCCATGGTTGTCGAATCCCGGGGTGCGCTTACGTGTCGGTCATCAACACTCACATTTTTGGTCGATTCTGGCCCGTTTCGTGGACTATCACTCATCGTTTTGGGGTCCTAGAGTGATATCCATGGTTGTCGAACCCCAAGGTGCGTTTACGTGTCGGTCATCAACACCCACAATTTTGGCCAATTCTGGCCCGTTTCATAGACTATCACTCACCATTTTGGGGTCCCGAAGCGATATCCATGGTTGTCGAATCCCGGGTGCGCTTACGTGTCGGTCATCAACACTCACAGTTTTGGCCGATTCTGGCCCGTTTCGTGGACTATTACTCACGGTTTTGGGGTCCCGGAGTGATTTCCACGATTAACGAACCCCGGGTGCGTTTACGTGTCGGTCATCAACACTCACATTTTTGGCCGATTCTGGCCCGTTTCGTGGACTATTACTCACCGTTTTGGGGTCCCGGTTATATCCATGGTTGTCGAACCCCAGGTGCGCTTACGTGTCGGTCATCAACACTCACAGCTTTTGGCCGATTCTCGCCCGCTTCGTGGACTATTACTCACTTTTTGGGGTCCCGAGTGATTTCCATGATTAACGAACCCCGGTGCGCGCTACGCGTCGGTCATCAACACTCACAGCTTTGGCCGATTCTGGCCCGCTTCGTGGACTATTACTCACTTTTTGGGGTCCCGGTGATTTCCACGATTAACGAACCTCGAGTGCGCTTACGTGTCGGTCATCAACACTCACAGTTTTGGCCGATTCTGGCCCGTTTCATGGACTATCACTCACCGTTTTGGGGTCCAGAAGCGATATCCATGGTTGTCGAACCCCAAGGTGCGCTTACGTGTCGGTCATCAACACTCACAGTTTTTGCCGATTCTGGCTCGTTTCGTGGACTATTACCCACTGTTTTAGTGTCCCGGAATGATTTGCACGATTTACCAACCCCGGGGCGCCTTTACGTGTCGGTCATCAACACCCACAATTTTGGCCGATTCTGCCCGCTTTCATGACTATCACTCACCATTTTGGGGTCCCGAAGCGATATCCATGGTTGTCGAATCCCGGGGTGCGCTTACATGTCGGTCATCAACACTCACAGTTTTGGCCGATTCTGGACCGTTTCGTGGACTATTACTCACGGTTTTGGGGTCCCGGAGTGATTTCCACGATTAACGAACCCCGGGGTGCGTTTACGTGTCGGTCATCAACACTCACATTTTTGGCCGATTCTGGCCCGTTTCATGGACTATAACTCACCGTTTGGGGTCCCGAAGCGATATCCATGGTTGTCGAATCCCGGGGTGCGCTTACGTGTCGGTCATCAACACTCACATTTTTGGTCGATTCTGGCCCGTTTCGTGGACTATCACTCATCGTTTTGGGGTCCTAGAGTGATATCCATGGTTGTCGAACCCCAAGGTGCGTTTACGTGTCGGTCATCAACACTCACAGTTTTTGCCGATTCTGGCTCGTTTCGTGGACTATTACCCACTGTTTTAGTGTCCCGGAATGATTTGCACGATTTACCAACCCAGGGGCGCCTTTACGTGTCGGTCATCAACACCCACAATTTTGGCCGATTCTGGCCCGTTTCATAGACTATCACTCACCATTTTGGGGTCCCGAAGCGATATCCATGGTTGTCGAATCCCGGGGTGCGCTTACATGTCGGTCATCAACACTCACAGTTTTGGCCGATTCTGGACCGTTTCGTGGACTATTACTCACGGTTTTGGGGTCCCGGAGTGATTTCCACGATTAACGAACCCCGGGTGCGTTTACGTGTCGGTCATCAACACTCACATTTTTGGCCGATTCTGGCCCGTTTCGTGGACTATAACTCACTGTTTGGGGTCCCGAAGCGATATCCATGGTTGTCGAATCCCGGGGTGCGCTTACGTGTCGGTCATCAACACTCACAGTTTTGGTCGATTCTGGCCCGTTTCGTGGAACTGTTTTGGGGTCCCGGAGTGATTTCCATAATTAACGAACCCCGGGGTGCGTTTACGTGTCGGTCATCAACACTCACAGTTTTGGCCGATTTTGGCCCGTTTCGTGGACTATTACTCACCGTTTTGGGTTCTCGGGGTGATTTCCACGATTAACGAACCTCGGGGTGCGTTTACGTGTATATAATCAACACTCACAGTTTTGACCGATTCTGGCTCGTATCGTGGACTATCACTCACCGTTTAGGGGTCCAGAAGCGATATCCATGGTTGTCGAACCCCAAGGTGCGCTTACGTGTCGGTCATCAACACTCACAGTTTTTGCCGATTCTGGCTCGTTTCATGGACTATTACTCACTTTTTTGGGGTCCCGAAGTGATTTCCATGATTTACGAACCCCGGTGTGCGTTTACGTGCCGGTCATCAACACTCACAGTTTTGGCCGATTCTGGCCCGTTTCGTGGACTTACTCACTGTTTGGGGTCCCGAGTGATTTCCACGATTAACGAACCCCAGAGTCCGTTTACGTGTCTGTCGTCAACACTCACATTTTTGGCCGATTCTGGCACGTTTCATGGACTATCACTCATAGTTTTGAGGTCCCAAGTGATATCCATGGTTGTCGAACCCCAAGGTGCGTTTACGTGTCGGTCATCAACACTCACAGTTTTTGCCGATTCTGGCTCGTTTCGTGGACTATTACCCACTGTTTTGGTGTCCCGGAATGATTTGCACGATTTACCAACCCCGGGGCGCGTTTACGTTTCGGTCATCAACACCCACAGTTTTGGCCGATTCTGGCCCGTTTCGTAGACTATCACTCACCATTTTGGGGTCCCGAAGCGATATCCATGGTTGTCGAATCCCGGGGTGCGCTTACATGTCGGTCATCAACACTCACAGTTTTGGCCGATTCTGGACCGTTTCGTGGACTATTACTCACGGTTTTGGGGTCCGGAGTGATTTCCACGATTAACGAACCCCGGGGTGCGTTTACGTGTCGGTCATCAACACTCACATTTTTGGCCGATTCTGGCCCGTTTCATGGACTATAACTCACCGTTTGGGGTCCCGAAGCGATATCCATGGTTGTCGAATCCCGGGGTGCGCTTACGTGTCGGTCATCAACACTCACATTTTTGGTCGATTCTGGCCCGTTTCGTGGACTATCACTCATCGTTTTGGGGTCCTAGAGTGATATCCATGGTTGTCGAACCCCAAGGTGCGCTTTACGTGTCGGTCATCAACACTCACAGTTTTTGCCGATTCTGGCTCGTTTCGTGGACTATTACTCACTGTTTTGGTGTCCCGAATGATTTGCACGATTTACCAACCCCGGGCGCGTTTACGTGTCGGTCATCAACACCCACAGTTTTGGCCGATTCTGCCCGTTTCATAGACTATCACTCACCATTTTGGGGTCCGTCGAACTCGCGTGCGCTTACATGTCGGTCATCAACACTCACGTTTTGGCCGATCTCGACCGCTTCGTGGACTATTACTCACGGTTTTGGGGTCCCGAGTGATTTACGATTAACTAACCCCTGTGCGCTTACGGTGTCGGTCATCAACACTCACATTTTTGGCCGATTCTCGCCCGCTTCGTGGACTATAACTCACCGTTTGGGGTCCCGGTGATATCCATGGTTGTCGAATCCTGAGTGCGCTTACGTGTCGGTCATCAACACTCACGCTTTGGTCGATTCTGCCCGCTTGTGGAACTGTTTTGGGGTCCCGAGTGATTTATAATTAACGAACCCCGTGACGTGATTGGGCCATCCATGGCCGATTTTGCCCGCTCGACTATTACCAATGTGCGTTACGTGTCGGTCATCAACACTCACGTATTTTGCACTCGATTTTGGCCCGCTTCAGATCATGGACTATTACCACTGTTTTGGTGTCCGTGATTTATATCCATGGTTACGAACCCGCGTGCGCTTTACGTGTCGGTCATCAACACTCACAGTTTTGGCGATTCTGGCTCGCTTCATGGACTATCACTCACCATTTGGGGTCCGTGGTTGATATCCATGGTTGTCGAATCCCAAGGTGCGCTTACATGTCGGTCATCAACACTCACAGTTTGGCCGATTCGGACCGCGTGGACTATTACTCACGGTTTATTTCCACGATTAACTTTTTCCCCAGAGTCCGTTTTACGTGATTTCAACATGATTTACGAACCTCGCCGTTTCATGGACTATAACTCACCGTTTGGGGTCGGCGTGATATCCATGGTTGTCGAATCCCGAGTGCGCACGTGTCGGTCATCAACACTCACATTTTTGGTGGATTCTGGCCCGTTTTCGTGGACTATCACTCACCGTTTTGGGTCCTAGAGTGATATCCATGGTTGTC